>JAFBJT010111564.1:0-14709 GCA_016785325.1 Chascanopsetta lugubris
TGCCAGAGTAAGAGGAAGACTGCAGCCGCTGTGAGGGAGGACAGTTCAGCGTGTGTGTGTGTGTGTGTGTGTGTGTGTGTGTGTGTGTGTGTGTGTGTAAGTAACTAAATGCATGAGAGATCTATAAAAGGATTCATAAAACACCCGGGCTGAAGAGACGTTTCTGAATATGCATGGTTAAATCATTCTCTCTGTCTCACTGGTTTACACATATATTCAGAACAATGTCCCCATCTCACCTCCCACATACAGTATGTTGGACTCAGTGACATCTGGTGGTGAGGTTGCATGTTGTTGTTTAATAACCCCTATGCTCAGAATTATACACTATACACACACAATATACACTCATTTTAAAAGCACATTGAACTTGAAACAAATGGGGGTGGTCACTAAAGTGGGACCTTTATTTTGAAGGCTAAGAAAGCAAGGGGAAAGTGCTGTGAACAGAAGCTACACCGGTGGGCTTGATTGGGCTCCATCTTCACATGTAAGCATCAAGCATGACAGAATTGCACACACAGGAAATGTAAGCATTTCAAAATAAAAGCACAATTATTATTATTATTATTATTATTATTATTATTATTGTTGTTGTTGTTGTTATTATTTATACTTTGTGTATAAAACAACTTGTATTAGAGGGCTACTTTGAACAGTGGTGTGAGGCGGATGTGGCCCAGGGGCTGTAAAATGTTCAGGTGACACAAATGATTTTGCTCTGCAAAACAGAAAACAAAAAATAAATAAATAAAATTAAATAAAAATTTAAAAAACATGGTCATGCATGGTAACAGCTTAGCACAGAATCTGTCCCAGTTCTGAGGTAAAAACATAACATGGTGTTTTAACATTTCAAATGAAAAAGGAAAAAAAAATAAATCTGACATCTCCTCTCCTCTTTGAATTCACTGCCGTTCCATACAGCTGTTGCTGTGGGTGGTGGAGTGTCATGTGTGTGTGTGTGTGTGTGTGTGTGTGCGTGTGTGTGTGTGCGCGTGTGTGTGTGTGCGTGTGTGCTTTTTTTCGAATTCATATTTCATCTTCCTGGAATTGTAGCACAATACTAGTTTAAATGTCACTTGTCTGCCTCTCACAATCCATTCCTGCCACTCTTTCCCCCTCCCATCCTGTTCCTGTCTTACGCCACCTGTCAGCCACACCCACCTCATCAGCCCTGCACTACTTCAACCCCTGTCACACACTCAACCAGTGCCCGACTGTAATTTTCCGATACTTTCTCTCCAGCATCCATCTGTCTGATCTCCTGTTTTTGACCTTGCCCGTTCCTGACTGTTCCTGCTTGCCTGATCCCAGTAACCAGACCTGCCTTCTGATATTTGACCTTGATCCCAGCCTGTACCTGCCTGCTTTTTCTTGTCACTATACCTCAAGTAAAGCTTTTGAACTTATCCTTTGTGGTCCTGCCTATTTGTGCTGCTACTGGATCCTCAAACACCCGTTACAGAACTGCAATGTTATACATGCCAACACTTCTGCAAATGAAATAACAACAACATATCAAAAACAAAGTGACTTAAGCCAAATCAGCAGCAGAAGTAGTAGATGTAAGGCTGCTGTCCTACTTTCAGTCTGCCTCTTCCTGCCCGGCCTCACAGGCTGCGGTCCGTATGCAGCCCTCAGAGGAGGAAGAAGAGTGGGTTTTGTCAAGTTATGTTTGATTGTGGAGTTAAAAAAAAAAAGCAGAAATGAGTTGTTGCCTTGAGGTGAAGAAGCAGGGAGCGTCTGACAAGCAGCAGCATCCAGGCAAATCAAAGAGTGAGTCATTCATATGTGGGAAGTGTTTGCCCACTTTTATTCTGGAGAAATCAAAACCAGAGTGCACAGAACCACCTGGTGGATTTTAGCATCAAAACCATTTGTCTAGAAGCTAAACACACACACTTAATGATCGTCCGTGTGCTTGTTCACATAAAGACAGCACACCAGAGGACTGAGAGCGAACATCAGAAAGTACTGCACGGATTAATCTGCAAACACTTACACCCCCCCCCCAACAAATCGCCAAATTTCTGCGGAGCGCCCTGTATGTATATATATATAAAATTGTATATAAATAATACAAAAATATATAAAATATATATGAATATATGAATAAAACACACACATGCAGGAGTTCAGGACGTTTACTGACTTAATACATGACCTCAACATGAACCATCTCGGTGACCAAAACTATTATCGAGGTTTAATTTGAAAAGTAAACATTTAAATAGTTTTCTATTTAAGAAACTGTGTCTCTGTAATTCTAGTGGGATCATTACAGTGATTATAGCAACATTAGAATGATAGCGTTGAGGAAGAAGACAGACAGACGTACACACACACACACACACACACACACACACACACACACACACACACACACACACATGGTCACATCACAGAGTTCTTTCTTGATCCACTGTCTGAAGTTTTCAGTCTAAAACTCAGAGAAACCTAACATAACTGCTCAAGGCAGTGTGTGTGTGTGTGTGTGTGTGTGTGTGTTCTATGGATAACAATAAAAATAAAGGTCTTAGGATCTAAGGTTTGAGAGGAATTAAATCCAAACCCAGGCTAAAAACTAAAGGCTTTCTCAACCTTTCAAAAATAAAAGTACAGGACCTAAGTTAGAAAAAAATAAGATTCAATATTTATGTGTACTCTTACTCAAATGTATCACTTTTCTAGTACATCTCAGATAGTAGATAGTACCACAAGTCAAAATATGAATGAAGTATTATTTAATTTTGTGGAGTAATTTATGACAATCTTATTCCAACTGAGAGACTCTTTCTACAGAACCTTATTGTGGTGTGAAGTGTCACAGTTTTAGCCAAGGATGGTGTCACCAGACCACATCCAGCCCACACCATCGTCCAATGTGGCCTGTGGAGTCGAGTACAAGCTGCACTGAATTAGCCCAAATATGCTTTTATTTTGAAATCCTTCTGTGTGATTCTGTCATGCTTGACGCACAGCTGCGACTGGTAGCCTCCATTTTGAATGTATCCCCATGTTTTTTTACCCTTTAGAATAAAAGGCCCACATTAGTAAACCACCCCCATCCGTTGCCAGACCAATTTACTTTTGAAATGAGTGTTTCTCGATATTTCTGAGCAGAAGGGAACTGTTTGTATTTATTCAAATAGATTGGTATTGCCTACGGGAGAAACTATAATTTTCAAATTTTTTTTTTTTGGGGTGGGTGGGGTCAGGAAATTTCCTGCATACACACTAATTCAACAAATTATTTTGAATGACAAATGGTTATTGTATGGCAGCGGGCCACATCCAAAAAAACACACAGAGGACCGGGCCACTCACTAGGTGACGTATACGGCCTCACTTGTAAAAACTTTGTAAAATATTTCTAAAGCGAGCGTTTTCAACTGTATATGTATTTATTATGCCTACATATTTATTATATCTATAGTAATAGTTTATATATATATATATATATATATAGTGGACTTGTTTGGGTACTTCAGATGCTTCTCATTAACAGGTTTGGTTGCTTCAGACTCTGAGTCGGAGCCCTGGAGGGAGATGATGACCTCTGACCTCTCTGAGCCAAATGAACCACACTGCAGCAGGTGTGGTTCACACATTTGTCAAACCGTCAGAGCCCTGTGTTTGACAGCATTGACACTAAACTGTAAAGCTCAATTTCTGGGAAATGAGATGGAGTTACATTAATCTAAAGAGCGCATTCAGAAATGCGTCTGTGACGACGCGCTCGGCGCGGGACATAATCCATTATATTTTTAGACTCTGATGCGAGCCAATGAAATGCCACAGTTGGCCCAGGGGCCGGACTTTGGACATGCCTGTTATATTATATTTAGAAACTGTATGAGAATGCTAGATAGGGAGATGTTACAGACATATACTGTATACTGACATACAATATATACATACAATATTATAACTACGTCTTAAGTGGTGGATGTGAGTCCATGTGACTGTAGCTAACTTAAACTAATGAAATGATCTGGTCTTAAGATATTAAGAGATTTTTGGAGAGAATCTGAAAAATGTGACTCTCTATTGTAAAGCTTTATGAATGTAAGCTGAGGCCTTGAAATGGCGCAAACATCAGCACACTGACCTGCAGCCTCAAAGATGCAGCTGCTGAGATGGAGATGGAGCTTGAACAGTGTGACCCCGAGTCATCCAGGCAGCTTGTCCTGCTGTGAATGGATCAGCATGTGTGTGTGTGTGTGTGAGTGTGTGTGTGAGAGCTCCTGCTGGTATGCAGTGTGTGGGTGAATAGAGGCCGACAGGCTGAAGCAGGGAGGTATCATGAAGCTTCCGAACTACAAACAAGTGTTATTATTCAACTATCTACAATGGACTTGAAAAGACACACGCACACGTTTTGCACAACTAAAAACATCTGACATACAGAATGAAGCCCCCCCCCCCACCCCCCACAGACCCTCATTTAAACACAGCTTGACTTTCTTCCTACCTTCTTCTTAGAGGACCTTTCCCCGGCCAAATCCCGGGATTGTGACGGGTACGGTACGAACCCAAACGCAGGACAGAAACAGGCCAGACACATGGACGGTTTGCAAGCTTTGTTGAGGTGGGACGCAGGCAGCAGCAAAGACGGGATCAGACAGAGTTCGTAGTCGAGGTACAAGGCCAGGTTCTGGTTACTGGGGACAGGAGACAGGATCAGGTGAGGATCAGGCTGGGGTCGGAACCGGGTCGTCAAGATAAAGAATGCTGGTTGATAAAGTAAAATGAGAGTCCAGCAAAGTTGAACCCAGAGAGTTTTATTCTCCATTCTCTCTATTCTGGAGACAAAGCCCGAGTGGCTCTGCAGAAACCCATCCTAACTCTCTCGAACCCGAACCCAACAATGACAAGACTTCATTTTTATATCGAACAGAGAAGGAGTGAAAATCAGGCGTCACATCACTTTGCATATTGATTTTAATTGGTGTTTTGGTTCAGTTGAATTTACATAATCGGACCCACCGGGTCCACTTACTCACCGGTTCACCCGAATGACGTTGTCACTCTTGACACACTTTACCACCGGACACCAAAATTCCTCAGTTCTACGGGTGACCGTAAATTTGCCTGGCACTTCCCAGAACCCATGGCTGGGCTGTGAAGCAGCCAATAGGAGGCCGCACAGGTGCCCCTGGTGCCCCCTGGCTACTAATCATATGCAACATTGATGTGTTTTATATGTTGCAGTGCTCTTTAACTATTCATCTTGGGGACATTTTTTCCAATCAACAAGCTGGCACACTAAGCAGCTTTGCTTACCTAACGAGGCCAATGGCGCCATCTCGTGGTGGCGCATGCACACAGGTCATAGAGCGGTCAAACGTGGTCAAACACAGGTCAATATTGACATTTGTCTTGAAATATTTGGAAACAAGTGCATCTCAAATTCATCATAAATAAAAACAAAGCTGAAAGGTCCCAGCGCTGAAGTATCCATGTATCTGTAACATCTGTATGAAATTATTGCCATAATCAGAAAACAATGGGCTTGGCTATGCACATTTTGATTGACAGCAGTTGAAGGCATAAGAAAAGTAATAATACATAAAACTTGAACAAAACAAATGATGTTGTTGTGTACAAACTATGGGATGTTGTTGGATATAAGGACCACAGGAGCTGTCATGGGGACATGAGCTATAGTGTTTTCCACATGCTGATAAATGAAGCTAATTTACTAATTAGCTCCCCAACCTGCAGACATGGTGTCAGCTGTGACTCTTTGCGTTGCCCCCCCCCCCCCCCCCCCCCCCCCCCCCTCCTCACCCCCACTCTGTACTTTGGCCCCCCCCGAGCCGAGCAGCACTACAGGACTCAGTGGTGTTCGTTAGATAAGAGCAAAAGAGTTAATGTGTTGTGTTGTTAAAAGTGCACGTCGCTGTGAGTAATGTTAGTAGACTGTTATCTGCCTGTAACAGAGCGCTGACATTACTGTTGTATGCTAATGTGCGGCGGAGGGAGATGATGTCATTGGAAACGAGTTGTCTATCTGCATGCACAAAGGACTGACTCATGGAAACATCTCTACCTTACTTTGTATCAGCCCAGAGCTCAGGTCATGTGACCTCAGGTATCCTGTTTGTTATGTCACATCATGTGAGCGACAGAAGTAGGATGGATTAGATTAGATTAATCTTTATCAATCCCTTGGGCAGATTCCCTCAAGAAATGAGGGTTCCAGCTTCAATTTACAAGGAAGAGACAGTTACGAAGTTAGTAGAGAGAATGAAGTAATACGTTAGCGATGAAAAACATTGAAACACAATAGACAGTGAGCCCCATGCCAAGGGTATGTCTGCAAAATGAGATTTAAATGAGCAAATTCACAATTATTTATGTGTATTTAACAGCAATTCAGATAGATAATACATGTAAGTGTTGTAATATGATCAACATTGAGTCCAGTGATTTTGGTGATGATGCAGTAAAAGCTAAATGATTTCATTTTTGAACATTTTGTGCTGGTGCACTTTGCAGATGGTCCCTTGGCATGTCTATCTCTCTCAACCGCATTTTCAAATATCTTCTGTTATGAGAAGTGTGGAAAAAAAACATACGCGGGTTATTATGAAACTGTGGAGGACAAATTTGACTGTGGAGGATCACAAGATAATTAACGTGAAACACTGAAACTGTATCAAGAGACACGTTTCTCTTTTTAATAAAATGAAACCAAAGCAATAAATCTGCATGAAGAGAAACATGTTGTTTGAGCCGTGTTGCTCACAACACACACATCAGGAGCGTTCACGTACTGTCAGTTATTACCAGTGCTTCCACGGGCAGTTGATCAAAGTGCGCTTTTTGAATTTACATACACAGGTGCCACAAATGACGAAGAACATTGACTTTGATTTATTATTGTGACAATAATACAAATTTTTCTCAATGAAAGTGAAAGCATGAAAACTACCTTTTGATAAAAGCACAGTGTTTCTGGATGCACCGGGCGACAGGCCGGGAAGACATTTCCAGTTTAGGTTGGAAACCACACGCTCACTCCATCATATTTTGTTCTCTTGCTTTTGTCCTCCTCATCCATTTGGATCCACTCTCACAGGCCTGTCCCATCACAGCCAATCTTCACAGGCAAATGACTGTGTCTCACACATCAACCCTCTCCTCAGCAGTCGTATATCCCACTGCTCAGTGGAATGAAATGTGATTTCAATCAGCAGCTGCAGGAGTTGAAGTTCTCTCTTTATGTCTAAAAACACAATGGAATGACTCCTGGCATGGTTTATCTTCATCCTCCATCGCTCCCTGCAAGGCTCCTCTTTGTGCATGTGTGTTTGTGTGTGTGTTCCCATCCCATAACACATGCGCGCACACACACACACACACACACAGTGTGAGATAATCTCATTGTGTTCCATCAATGTGATTTCACATGGCCCGCTCACACACTGTGAGCTTTGTACCTCTGTATTCATGATCCATGATCGAATCTAACTGAGTTTCAGAATTATAATTCTAACCAATTGTAGAAAAGGCATTTTCCAAACCCATGTTTTAGATGAGTATTGATGTTTATCTCTGTGTTGCTGCCATGGTCCAAATCAAGTCTTTTGTTTTTCACTTTATATTTGCCCACATGTGACACAATATGTGTGGGTACCCGACTGTCTTTTATTTTGTGGCTTTTACAGTCTGCAGGGTAGAAAAGTAAATTTCAGCAGCCATTTGAAATGAAATAACAAACAAATTCACAATAGAGTTTCCATCTTTGTCTCAGTTCCGTGTCAAAGGAGAAAACAGTTGTTTTTTAAATGTGTTTTTTTTCCATATAAAACAAAAATCGGACCCTTCATCATCTTATGACCTCACGCCAGAGAACGACACTCAGGGTAATACTTGAATAGTTTGCACATTGCTTTTTAGTTTTCTGTTCCAATGGACCAATGGAAAAAGCAATGACTGATTATTGGGATAATGCCATACATTTTTCTTTTTGATACTATAAAGTGGAACTTATACTTGGGTGCAGGGAACTTTATCCCTGAAGTTTGTACAGTAAGTGATGGAGGCGTTATATCACTGCCTACTGACCCGGCATATGTACTACAGCCTGTTTGGCAAATTGTTTAATCAAGTTGTTTTTTTTTTATTTTAATTTTTATTTATTTATTAATTTTTTTAATTGGAATACATTGATTAAAAAAGAACAGTAGGAGATGCAGTGGATGTGTCCTCTAAGTGGGGGTGTTGACTATAGGCTGCAGATAACTGATGAATGTTGTGAACTTGATGTTCCAAGGTCTCTCATCAGGAAAGAGTCGGACTAATAGTTTGGCCACATTGGGCACAGCTGGTGTTGTTGTGTAGACGTGAGGACACAGATGCGTCATGTGAAGGACGTTTGGACGGATCGTTTCGGGGACGTTTGATTCCGACATGCTTGAATGTTCGGTGTCATTGCCGCTGCGTTGTGCTTTAATGAGAATCATTGAGTCACATTCTCTGTCCTGTCTCCATGAAGGTGCCAGCAGGGAGCAGAGCGATGAAGACCCTGTCCTTCCTCTTCCTCCTCCTCCTCCTCCTCCTCGCCTCAGGAGCCTGCGATGACGTCAAGTACATCTCCAAGAGGAACTCGGGTAGGATGAGACACCACGCTGTGTGTTGTTCTTCTTGAAGCTGGTGGACATGAGCTGCTCTTGTTGATCGTCCCCAGGTTTAGTTTGTCTCTGTCTCTCTCTCTCTCTTTGAGCGCCCAGCTCCATCATCCCTCCTCCTTCTCACTCTCTCCTTCTTCCCCCACTCTTTTTTTGGAAATGATGTATTTTGCTCATGATCACCGCCTCTCTCTGCAAACACTCTGAGATACCCGGGTGAATGTATGTTTCCCTGCCTCTTGCGTTTTCTGCTGAGCGTGTGTAACGACCCGCCCGCCCTCACTGCTGCTGCCATTGTGCTCGTTTGTGCATCGGCAGCCGGGCGGCTGACAGATGTGCTGATGGTCTCTCGTTCCCCATCGATTTGTTGTGTCTTGCAGATCAACAGCACTGAGAGAGCGTGATTGGTCCGTCGATGTTATGTCGCGCCGTCTCGATAATGTTTTGCGTGATGTTGTGCAGTTGAGTAATGTCTGATTTTACAATTCAAGTTTTATTTTGATACATTTGGGTTAAAAAGTCAGGCCTGTGGCGGTTGTTGTCGGGGACAGGTGAGATGGGATGTCTGCCGTTAGAGATGTGCTCAGTCATCTGACGTTTGCGGTTTCACAGACCCGAGGATTAACCTCCCACTCTGAAACCTATCAGGCCGTGGTAGGAACGTTTTCCCACTGGGTTTTTGGTTCCTACCTGTGTAAAGATTTGTGGCTGGCGGTCTATGATTATGAGATCGGGTTGAGGTTGTAATCAAGTGATTGTATTATTGAATCAAGTGTATTTGTTTTGATTTGTGTGACTTAAATGTAAAAATCAATCGTTGGATTGATCATTATCCGTCTTATCAGCTGGTATGTTCATAGTCGGCCACCGTCCTCAGTAAGGCTCAGTAAGGTTCTGTAGAAAAGCTTCTCCGTGAGAGTTTCATACATTACCCCACAGAATCAAATTATACTTCTCTAGTATTTGAAGTTGTCGTGTACAGATTTACTAGAAAACTGATACATTTCATTAAGAGCACACATGAACAGCACAGCTTCCTTTTCTTTTAACTTAGCCACTGCGCTTTTATTTTGAAAGGTTGATAAAGCATTTAGTTTTTACAATGGGTTTAATTCCTCACAAACCTCAGATCCTAAAACCTTTGTTTTGTATTGCTATCCATAGAATATATGTGTGTGTGTTTGTCCATGTGTGTGTGTGTGTGTGTGTGTGCGTGTGTGTGTGTGTGCGTGTGTGTGTGCGGGTTTGTGCGCATTTTATGAGTGTTCATGAATGAGAAGCAGCGTATGTTTCATCAGTTCCTGAACCTCAAACAGCTGCTGCAAAACATAAATTAAAATCAAATATTTGACTCAGGGAATTTGTAATCAAACCATTTTTCTGATCAATTAGAGTCAATTGATAGATTAATCATTTGAGCTCTATCTGCAGGTTCATGAGTGCACAGTCAGTAATAATGGAAATCATCATCATCAGCAGTGTTTGTAATGCTGGTGTCCTGAAAGTGATGAAAACACCTCAAATGACTCAGCCGTTGTGAGCTGCGCTGCTCAGGTCACCTCATTATAACCATCCACTTAGAATTGATTGGGCCCTTAATGTAATTCTGTCCCACCATTTTGCCTGCGAGTGAGAGGAGGAGGCCCTGGCAGTTTAATCAAGGGAATTTGTGGCAACCATAACAATCCTTTGGAGATCCTTTGTAATTACACACACACACACACACACACACACACACACGCACGCACACTAACACACATGCATGCATGAATCCGAGTCCCTGACTTTGGTAAATCAGTTGATATCAGGCTTTACAACCGTCCACTACACGAGACTTTCTGACATTTTTCCAGCTCTGGTCAGCCCCTCTGCTGCAGGACCATAAATAATTCATCTGTGCAGCTGTGGAGGAACGACTGCAGCCCAGCTGTTTGAGAGCCGCCGCTGCTAATCTCAGTCTGTGTTTAGGTGAATTTGTCCTTTAAAGATGTTCAATCAGAATTGCAGATGAGACATCGCTGAGCAGCATGACCACACACTTTTATACATCCCAGTATTATTCAGCATGAATCCATGATTCAGATTCATGACATCCTAAAACATGAATTCAGAAATTACAAGTAGAAAGGAAATTCAACAAACAGATGAATAAAGAAAGAAAATTAAAAAGAATAAAACCAACAGTTCATCAGATGCATGTGCAAAATTTGATTGTGATGCAAGACTTTACTGATCCATGTCTTTCGTTACACGATTGGCCAGAAAAAGTTTATTGTTTAAATGGAACAAAGTTGAGTGATGAAAGATGTCGAGACAAAGGACACGTTTTTTTGGTTTCTTCTTTGATGACGAAAAAATAAAAATAAAATAACTTAGTGAAGATCAGAGAGCTGGTTTCACTGCAGTCTGTGTTACACTCACTCTACAACATGCTGACTGTGTGTGTATGTGTATCCTCGCAGATAAGTATGGGGGTGTATGTGTGTGTGTGTGTGTGTGTGTGAGCATGTGAGCGTGTGTGAGCGTGTGTAAATTCCATGCACGAGTGTACCTCAGTATTTCCTCTGTGGACGTTCACTCTCTGTTTGTGTGTGTGTGTGTGTGTGTGTGTGTGCGTGTGTGTGTGTGTGTGTGTGGGGGAGGGGGGGGGGGGGGGGGGGGGGGGGGGGGGGGCAATTATGTGATCACAGCAGATCCAAACGGACATTTATGTGGGCGACTCACTGCAGTGGGCCAAAGATAAGCTGTTAGATCTTTTTTCTCTCTCACTGATTGTGTGTGTGTGTGTGTGTGTGTGTGTGTGTGTGTGTGTGTGTGTGTGTGTGTGTGTGTGTGTGTGTGTGTGTGTGTGTGTGTGTGTGTGTGTGTACCGGACACCATATGGATAGGAGCAAGCATTTCCTGGTGTCAGGCTCCCTGCTGTGCTTTGATGCAGCACCCGCTGCAACAAAAGAAGACAAATCGTGATGAGTCGGCGCAGACAGTGGGATGTGGTCTGTGAGACTTTGAAGTGATTTATACAAAGAGCAACACATAAAGGATCAATCCATGAATAAATCAATGGATAGATAACAGCGGTGAACAGATGCTTGCTATGATACTGAAGGGAAATCCTCGCCCTGTCCCCAGGATCAGTGCCTTGCTTAAGGGCGAGAGGAAGTTGATTAGCAGACTCTGGTTAATCAATTGATTCAATGGAGGTTCATGAATTTCCACAGATGATTTGATGACAGTGACAAAATGCCTTAATGGCGCACGGTTAAAGGGGCAGTGTATAGAATTGATATGAGCAGGATTGGATAGACGATGCATATGTTTTCATTGAATATTACAATTACTACACTACTACTACTACTACTACTACTACTACTACTACTACTACTACTACTACTACGACTACTACTACTACTATTAGTCTTACGCACTGGATTTCTTCATCAATATGTGCTTTTGTCAGATCCATCAAACAGTTGAATGGGTTCATTGTTGCTGGCAAAAGCTAAACAACAAACAAACAAACAAAAAAACATAGAATAGTGTGTTAATAGTTTTCAAAGCTCAAAGTAGACTTTATGTAAACTTTGTATTGTGAAAAATAAAATAAAGTGAGGCGAACGGCTTTGAAGTTACTGTATTTACACACAGGCAGAACTGTTTCTTACATCAGCCCATTTCACTGAAAAGTGCTAATGAGCCTGACAGTTGTTACCCAGGCGTGGGAATATAATAACTGGAAGCCACACACACACACACACACACAATAACACACACACGCACACACACACACACAATAACACACACACGCACACAGCTGCAGTGGCATTATAACACCACGTTCATGTTTGCAGACGCACATCACTCATGTTATTAGCAGCAGTGTTAATTACAGGAGCTGTGATTCTCTTCATCTTTGCTTTCCATCACTCAGTGTTCACACTGAGCTGTGATGTCATTTCCTGCTGCACCAATAGATGATCAGAGATTTGATGCAGACTTCCATCCCAATCCCTTCAAGACCTGAAAGGTGTCGTGTGTCAGATTTTGGTTATTTTTGTCACTTCTAAAAATACTAAAAAACAAATACATACTAACATTTTCATGAATTTATAATCACCTAAAGGTTTTATTTTTTCCCTTTACGCTAAAATGAGCCCATTAATGTATATTTACATGAGGAGTGGGGGGCACCGTATTTTTACAGTAGCCCAGAGTGGATGCACAAAACATCTTTTGAGTTTTAAAGACAACTGAAGTCGACCTCAGGTTCAGAAGGTGAGACTGAGGCGATGGATACAACATGCAACTTCACCTCTAGAGGTCAAATCTTACACACTGCACCTTTAATACAGGAAGATGGCTGATGAAACACACGAGGCAAAGAAAAGGCAAGGCAGCTTCATTTGTAGAGCGCATTTCATACACAGGCCAAACCAATGTGCTTTACATACGATCAAGGTACATTTAATAAAACAAAAATACAGTAAAACGCTTTAAAAGAGCTGAGTCATAAAAACAAAAATGTTTGTAGCCTGCATTTAAAAATCTTCACATTCGGGGCTGATCTCAGTTCAGCTGGTAACTTCCTCCACTTGTGTGAAACAGAGCAGCTGAACGCTGCTGCACCATGTTCAGTCACGCGCTGACCTGAGGCAGTAGATCTCAGAGATGCCCCTGCTGGGTTTGTATTCTGTTCAAATGTCGTTCACACGTTGGACCTAAAGCCTTCAGTGATTTGTAGACCAGTAGCGGGATTTTAGAACCGAAGATGGAACACACCGAGCAGAAAGGGACTGCAGTGATTATGATGGAAATTTTTTTACACATACGTGTCATATATCTTTTTTTCCTCTCATACTTATTTTCTTAAAGTCTCTATTTGTATTTAATTCCTTGCAGCTCCTTCCCTCTTTATGTGAAGTGTTTAATGATTATCTGCCGGCGCTCCAGCCCTCCCCCTTACATGATGTGCTGATACAGATGGTTTGCTATAGGTGTGTGTGTGTGTGTGTGTGTGTGTGTGTGTGTGTGTGTGTGTAAGTGAGTGCCAGCTAATGCCCATATATGAGTGTGTGCCGTTGTATTTTCGGACACAGCTAAAACCTCAGATCAAAGAATGATTAAATCTCACTCTGATCTAATCGCAAATTAAGTCCGACCGTGCAAAGTGGGGGTAAGATAACAGTGTGTGTGTGTGTGTGTGTGTGTGTGTGTGTGTGTGTGTGTGTGTGTGTGTGTGTGTGTGTGTGTGTGTGTGTGTGTGTGTGTGTGTGTGTACGTGTGTTTTTCATGTGTGCTCAATCCTGCAGTGCATTGAGACATGCCTGCATTGTTGAACATGAATTCCAAATCCTGGAGGTGCTGTGCAGATTTTAGTGAGATGATGACAGAATTTATTCTACACCACACACACACACACACACACACACACACACACACACACACACACACACACACACATGCAGCCTTCTCGGTGAGTGCACACTGCTGACGTTGCATTTGAAAGCACCTGAAGTTGAGCACATTTCTAACTTCTGCAGCACATTACACATTAAAACGTCAACTCTCTGGGTTTTCACGCTCGGCTGAAACCCACTTTGCTGCGCGGTGAACGTGAGCATCGCGCTCACGTTCAGCAGCCGCTTCGTCTAAGAGATGAAACCTGCAGATTAAACTCATGATTACAAACAGAACTAACTATGTGTCAGAATGAGCAGATTACACCTCTTTATCTGTCCATCATTTGGCTGTGTTTTTGTAATAGTGCTGTTCTTAAGGCCGTCGAGTTGATCCTCGGAACACTGAGACAAACGTCATACTCTACTGAACCAGAGCGTCTGCTCAGAAAACTGCTCTGAAAACTGAACAGATTATTATTTTGTACTCTCTTAAACAACTTCATCCCTGTTCCAAACGACCAAATCTTCAATCATTTTGAAGATTTTAACCTTTTAAATGCCAGTTTGCCAGCCCCCCCCCCTAGGTTTCAATGGGAGTCAATGGGACCCCCCCCCCACACACACACACAATGAGCTGTTTTCCACCAAACAAATGAAAAGTGGCGGGGGAT
>JAFBJT010111565.1:5095-7595 GCA_016785325.1 Chascanopsetta lugubris
ATATAACATACACACACACACACACACACACACACACACACATACACACACACACAGATCCATGGATATGGTTTAAAACTCTCCGTCACAAATACAATTACCGTGCGTTCTGTTCTTTTTGATTCTGTTCTGTTCAGTTCGGTTCTGTTCAGTTCTGCTCTATTCTTTTTGATTCTGTTCTGTTCAGTTCGGTTCTGTTCAGTTCTGCTCTATTCTTTTTGATTCTGTTCTGTTCTTTTTGATTCTGTTCAGTTCTGTTCAGTTCGGTTCTGTTCTGTTCTGTTCAGTTCTGTTCTATTCTTTTTGATTCTGTTCTGTTCAGTTCGGTTCAGTTCTGTTCTATTCTTTTTGATTCTGTTCTGTTCAGTTCGGTTCAGTTCTGTTCTATTCTTTTTGGTTCTGTTCTGTTCAGTTCGGTTCAGTTCTGTTCTATTCTTTTTGGTTCTGTTCAGTTCGGTTCTGTTCTATTCTTTTTGGTTCTGTTCTGTTCTGTTCTGTTCTCGGTCGGCGTCTAAGCTCAAACTTGTGTCTCTTGCTGCTTGTGAGCAGAGAGAATCAAGAGCTCTTTTCTGTTCCACTCTACTTCATCATGTTCTACTTTATTCTTGTCTATTTTATGTTCTACTGCGATTCTCTGCAGTGTCGGCGTTTATAAACAAACCTGTGTCTGTTTTTCATTCATTTGATTCCCATGTTCAGATACCGAGATCAATCATTCGACTCTATTCAATTCTATTTCTCTCTATTCTCCATATTCCATCAGCTTCGGATTCTACTCTTCGAGCTTCGAGGCTGAGATCCGCTTCATGATTCGGTCTCTCGGGTACAAACCCCTGATTAACACCTGGATTAACGTATCCACCCATAATCCAGGTGGAGGTTTGAACATATGAGGCGGGATTAAATCCAGTTCTGAAGTCCTCCATTTTTATTCCAAGAGGTCCCGAGAAAAGCCCAGGTCAGGGTGGTGGGTCAGATTCCCACATCCGGAGCAGGTGGGCGGGAACCGAGTCCAGGTGTCTGGTCTGCGGGATCCACCGGGGGAAAGTCTGAAAGTCTCAGACTCCAGCAACTTAACTCCGCCTCCACGCCGGCGGCTCGTGTCACATGTCGGCCGAGTGTTTCCTGGCTAAGTGCTGCGCCGAGGTGACATCGTCTCCTCTCTGATAGATCGCAGATAAAAGGCGCAGAAAGTGGCGCTCGCGGAAACCGTAGACGCGCGAGACGCTCCGAGCAGTCGCGCGACATTTAGCTAGCGCGGATCCTCTTTCCCCGGCGGCGGCGATAAGCCGCTAAAACCCCCCTGAAACGAAAGCTTATCAAGATGAACGCGCGCAACAACCGCCCAGGAATTATCCATCACCATCCGTCATGTATTTGTTTGCAGGAAACAGATTACATGGATCTTTAATTGAAATATTATTTTACCTTCATTTGAATTATTTATGGCGCGTGCCGACTGGATTCATACCTCCGAGAACAACAGCAACACGTGATGGGTGTGTGTGTGTGTGTGTGTGTGTGTGTGTGTGTGTGTGTGTGTGTGTGTGTGTGTGTGTGTGTGTGTGTGTGTGTGTGTGTGTGTGTGTGTGTTTCTCATATATTATTCAAAGTGTAGAGTCAGAATATGGTCTAAACGTGGCCATAGGAAGGATATCAAAGGATATCAAAGGAAATCAAAGGAGGCTCGACTTTGATACAATTTACTTGAGATGCACTGGCCAGAGCTGAGCTGTCCGCCACTAATGAGATGGGGGGGGTAGGTGGGGGTAGGTGAGGGGGGGGTAAAATTGAGAGTGGTGGTGGTGCCGCCTGTCACTCGCTAGGTGATGGTTTTAAGACGAAGCAGTGATACTTCATTAATTAACCTTCACATTCTATGTAGATCGGCTCATCAAGATGCAGTTAATTAAAGAAAGGTCATTCCAAGGGCTGCCGGGGAAGCGGCGTTATTACAATGGGAGGGGACGGCGCTCGCTGCTGCTGCTTTGGGCGAGATAACGTGTGAGAGAGAGAGAGAGAGAGAGGGGGGGGGGGTGAGGTGATCGCCCAGTCGCTGCTAAAATGACAGATGCCCTTGTTTATTTATTTCCTCTTCACCTCTTTTATTTTCTACGTTGAAAGTGTTGAAAAGCTCTAAGGGACAAAAGTAAAATATTCATTCTTCTCGGCTCGATCGACGGCATCTCTCAGCAGCGCAGGTTTTCGCCCGGCCGCCGCCGATTCCTTCGCCGTCTCTGACCCTCCTTCAAAAACACCACCAAAAAAAATAAAAGAGAATATGCCAGTAAATAAAAAAAAAAGGATATGAAAGAGTCATGTGTAAGTGAAATCCATTTCTGTGCGTTGACTTATTCATTTTGATCCCTGTCCATCTACTGTGGATCTATCTTTGGCAGCGATGGTCTAAAACATGGAGGCGTATTTCCTTTTATTTTTTTTATTTTTTTTAGAAAAGTGTAAAAATGTCCCTGTGAGGACGTGAGGGGGCGGAGCCGTG
>JAFBJT010111565.1:12595-18305 GCA_016785325.1 Chascanopsetta lugubris
CGGGACCTTCTTTATGGGCAAAGGGTCCGTTGAAGGCGGCTCGGATCGACAACATGGAGTAAACACACACTGCTGAACCACGGAATATGGAACTGAGGAGGAGAGAGAGAGAGAGAGAGAGAGAGAGAGAGAGAGAGAGAGAGAGAGAGAGAGAGAGAGAGAGAGAGAGATGATGATGGAGGATCAGTAACGTGCGATGCTACAGTGAAGAGAGAGAGAGAGATGAAAGACAGGAAGAGGAAAGAAGAGTCCTTCTACACCTCAGGGTTAAAACAACACAACGCTGGGTCCTCTTAACCTTTGACCCTGACACACACACACACACACACACACACACACACACGCACACACACGCTGGGCAGCGCGAGAGGGGCTGTGGTATGTGTCCTTCTGTTATGAAGTAAAGCTCTTAACACCAAGCAGTGTAGTCCCTTTTCCCCTCTGTGCCTTCTTTAACTTTTATGTATATAATCTGTTTTTCAAAACATAAATAAAAAAAGATTGGTCAGAAACTTCAAATTCGATCAAATACTTTGGCATATTTATTCATGTATTTATCTAATTACATGTTTGTTAATCTATTTATTGATTTGTTTATCTATTCATTCATTCATTTGTTAAGATCCCACACCTCCCTCCGTACTGATCGTGTGTGTGTGTATGAATTCATGTAAAATGACTGAGTCTCGATGTTTCTGCAGACGTCCATAATGGTTCTTCATCTCGGAGTGTCTCTCACCTGGACGTGCTGAAGACGCCGTAGATGGTTGGATTCTGAGGGTCTTTGGTCTCCAGGACAAAAATGTCCTCTGGGAACGAAACAAGGCGGAGGATCAGAATTCACAGACAGAGGAAACAATGAAGTACATTAGTAGGAGGAGAAAGAAAACAAACGGAGGGATGACGGATGTCTGTTCCAGAGAAGGTGGAGAAGGAAGGAAGAGGAGGGAGAGAGAGAGAGAGAGAAAGGACACGGCCTTACCCAGCTCGTCAAACTGTGTGTCCACGCCGGACGGACCCGGGACAGAACACACAAGACGAGCTTTCAGGAAGGTCGTCCAGCGGTTGATCAAACTCCGCCTCCCTCCCATGTCGTTCTGGAGAGGGAGGGAGAGAGAGAGAGAGAGAGAGAGAGAGAGAGAGAGAGAGAACAAATTGCTTTAATTCACGTCTTTTAAATAAACGGAGCTGGATGTATTTTTTGACCCATTTATTTAACTAATTAATGAACGAATGTGATCTACGTTTTTATAGTACGTGAAGGTTTGACATATTCACTCCACTGAAAGACTATAATAATGATGACCACAACAACAATTATGATAATAATAATAATAATGATAATAGTAACAATAATAATAATAATAATAATAATAATCATAATAATAATAATAATAATAATGATAATAGTAACAATAATAATAATAATAATAATAATGATAATAGTAACAATAATAATAATAATAATAATAATAATAAAAATGATGATATCAATAGAAAATAACAACAATAATAATAACAACAACAACAACAACACCAATGATAATGATAATAGCAGCACCTTGCAGACTCTCGCCACGCGGCTGTACACCCTCTTGTCCCACTGTCCCGCCTCCACCGCCTTCTCCTTGAAGAAGAAGTAAACCTTGTCGTCGTCAGGACTGTGAGTGTCTGGGATTGAGAAGGAGCCCAAGAACTCCGGCTCTGAGGGGAACACCACGTCAAAACGTTAACACGCTAACGGCACGTGACCGAGCTGAACTCGGAGTGAGGGGGGAATCCAGCGTCTCACCGTTGAGCCAGTGGTGGTCGAAGGCCTCAGTGCGGATGTAGTGCTGACTGCTGCCTTGCTCGCTGGTACGGAAGATGCCGGCGTTTGCCCCCATGAAGTCCACAGAGGTCCCAGCATACAGCTCACCGTCTGAGGGACAGGAGAGCCGGAGAAGTCAAACATCCATCCATCCATCCATCCATCCATCTACTCATCCGTCGATCCATTTATTAATCTATCGTCCATCTATCCATCTATCAACTCATCCATCCATCCAGTAATTCATCGTTTGTCCATCTATCAACATAGATTCGTCCAAGCACATATCATCCATCCATCCATCTATCCATTCATCCAACCATCAACTCATTCATCCATCTACCCATGAATTCATCCACCAATCGTCCGTCCATCAATCCAATCTATCTATCCATCTATCTATCTATCCACCCATCCAAACATCAGTCCATTCATTCTTCTATCTATTGTCCATCTATCTATCTATCCTTCTATCCATCCATCATCCAGCCACTCACCCATTCGTCTATCCCACAGCATCTGTCCATTCATTAATCTGTCTACCTATCCATCAATCCATCTACCTATCCATCAATCCATCTATCTATCCATCGATTCCATCCCAGCGGAAGAACAGACAGAGCCCCCTGTGTGATCTGACCTCAGATCAGCAGACGGACAAACTCTTTCCCAAAGTGTTGGGTTGTGTTTTGGACTGAGGGTCGACGGGTGAAGTCAGCGTGTTGAGTCGTGACGAGTGGACCACACGTGCCACATGCCACTGTACATTAGTGTCATCCAGACACAGCTGTTAGAGGACGACACATCATGGCTTAATGTGTGTGTGTGTGTGTGTGTGTGTGTGTGATGAGACCCACCTGTCAGTCTGGCTGTGAATGGCTCCTTGGGACTGAAGGGACATTTTCCTTGTCCTGACTCGACCGAGGATGACAACAGGAACAACGGCCCCTGAAAGAGAGAGAGAGAGAGAGAGAGAGAGAGAGAGCACAAACACAGAATGACAGAAAAACAAGGTCAAAGGTCAAAACTGACTCTAACTAATGGTGCTAACCCTCCATCTATGCTAAAGGGAAAGGTCAGGGGCAAGTTAAAGGTCCAGTGTGTGAGGTTTAGGTGACGTTAGCATCATCAGCTCTGCAGCCTTTCACCTGAATCCTACACACTGCACCTTTAAGTGTGTGAGTGGGATCCCAGGTGTTGTACCTCAGGGTGGGGTCCAAGGAGCAGGTAGGCGCACTGTGGGTGAAAGGCTCCAGTGCCACAGGCGTAAATGTGCGTCTTGTTGAACGGCTGCAGGAGACGCACAAAGTTTGCACACTCGGTCTGTGAACATCAACACAAACAGGAAACATCCATAAAAAAACAGGAAGTGACGACATAAACCGGAAACCATCGCCAAGAAGTACCTACAATACATGAAAGGCCATTGCATTCTCCGCAAGAAACGAGAACTTAGTTCGAGCTCCCGTTTTGTTCTCGCGGCCCTGGATGGGAAGTTCTTGCAGCTTGTTCTTGCAACATGATCCGGGCAGAACTTTTTCCTCGTACGGTCTCTGAGAACTATCCTGTGATGGTTCCGAAATTTGAAGAGGGCCTGGAGGAGTGAGCTGTGTGCGTGTGCCTGCGTGTGGCCGAGGCGGCAGCTCCGGTCCCCGAGGCAGTGCGCCGCCCCCGCGCAGGCGGCCAAAGCGCGGGGGCACGGGCGGGCCCGCGCCGAACCGGCCACGGGACCGGCCGCCGCTCCTGCCGCCTCTCCTCCATCCGTCCCTCCCTCCCTCCACCCATTAGCGCATCCACCCACCCATCTGGCCGGCACTCCGACCTCGTGTGAAGTATGTTATGTCCTGGCCATGAAGGACTTTGTTCTTGATCTTACAGTCTCTCTGCTTCTTGCGCAGTATGTAATGGCCTTAAGTGCAGACGAAAAAAGTAAATATGAATAAAAGCAGGAAATAACAACATAGTCGGTAAGAGACGGCGAAAACAGGAAGTATCGACATAAAAAGTAAGTAACAACAAAAACAGGAAGAATAGACAAATACAGGAAGTATAAACAAAACAGGAAGTAACAACATAAACAGGAAGTAAAAAAAACAAAAAACATTCTCACCTCCAGACTTTTCCCTGCCAGTCTGCAGTGCTCCACATGTTCTCTGGCAGCCGGCCAGTACACCTAGAAGATACGATATCATAATGATAATAATAATCTAATAAAATAGAATAAAATGGAATGAAATAAAGTAAAATACCGAGTGTGTGAGTTGGTCCACGCCATCGGGCCTCAGCATGTAGATGTGGTCCTTTCCTCCAACCAGCAGCCAGCCCTGGTCCTCATCCAGCAGCAGCGTCTCGTAGCCGCCGCTCACGCCTCCCGTCCAGAAGATGGCAGAGCTGTTCTTCAGCTCTGAGAGAGGAGGTGGAAGAAGAGGAGGAAGAGTTAAGAGATTAAATGAATGTTTTTTTTGCTTTTGTTTTTTTTTTCAATAAATTACTTTAAATGTGCAGAGTGCGTCCACAGGTCTCTGTGGTATAATGTTCCACAATAAACACACACACACACACACACACACACACACACACACACACACACACCCGTCTCTGGAGGGTCTGAGTTCAAGCAGCCAGAAAATGAGCAGATCAACATCACGAAAAAAAACCTCCACCTCCGTCTCGTCTCTCCACTCGGCCGCTGCTCTGTTTGTTCAGTCTCTCTGTCAAACACTCCCCCAGCAGCTGAGCGTGGGAACTGCAGGGAGATGTGGTCAATTGTCTTTATCTTTGAATCTATTTGTATCATTATTCTTTTTTATTTTTGCTTTTGTCATAATTTTTCATATTTTTCAATATAATTATTTCAATGTCTATTAATTTTACTATTTTATTATCGGTTTTTGATCAGATCCATTTTCTATCATTCCTGCATCTTTTTTATTTTTACTTTTTAATTATTTACTATTTTAAAAAACAAGCAGTTTTTTGGCTCAGTTATTGATGAAGTAAAAAAATTTGGTTAGGAAAATGTTATATAGAAAAGGACCAGGTCTAATTTGAAGTTTGGGGCCTAAATGATGGAAATAATATGCGCAATGAATAATGATCATTCATGTATAATAACATTCAGTCGCAGCTCTGATGAATTTGCTCTGTGGGAACTTCACCAGGTTTCCAGCTGAAATATTGAAATAACTTCTAACCATCTGTGATGAATCCACAGGGTTTGATTTGACTCTTATCAGCGGCTGTAAATCAACCAAAGCTTGAAACCTGAACCTGCTGACCATCCTTCTTACCTTACAAGGCCGTAAATAATCAAGCCCCGTCCCACATTAGAGAACCTATCACTCTGTACCATCCAAATAGATCACTCCGCTCTCTAAATTCAGATCTATTGGTTGTTCCCAGAATTAATAAAAGAAGAACAGGTGGTGGAACCTTTAGCTACCAAGCTCCTCTCCTGTGGAACCAGCTCCCACTCTCAGTTCGGGAGTCTGATTCTGTCTCTACCTTTAAGGTGAGACTCAAAACTTATCTTTTTGACATAGATTATAGTCAGAACTAGATCAGGTGAGACCTGAGTTCAATAGTCCACACATCATGCAGCCAAAGGCAGAGGGAATTTCCCATAATGCACTCGAGAACGAGCACAGAGAATGAGCACTATTCCTTCATCCCCTTTCTCATCACTCTGTCCTCAACTTATCATCTCTGCCACAAACCCTGTGTCCCTCCTCCTACTATCTTACTATCATAATCATTATATATCTGATAACACTGAACTCATAAAAGCACATGCCCCACATGTTCATGCACTCCATTGTTTTCCAGTTATGCTGCTGTTGGTGCACGGGACGAAGCCAAGACGCTGACGAGGACACTGGCGTCCCAAAGTCTCGAGCCACG
>JAFBJT010111566.1:0-49836 GCA_016785325.1 Chascanopsetta lugubris
ATATATATATATATATATATATATATATAGAAGTATCTGTCTCTATCTCTCTATCTGTCTCTCTCTATATCTGTCTCTCTATCCATCTGTCTATTTCTCTCTATCTCTTGCCCTCCCTCTCTGTTTATCCGTCTCTCTCTGTCTATCTTTCTCTCTCTGTCTATCCCTCTATTTGTCTATGTCTCTATCTGTCTATCTATGTATCTCTCTCTATAAGTCTCCCTCGCTTTCTCTCTCTATCTGCCTCTCTCTCTCTCTGTCTCTCTCTCTTTATAGCTCTCGCTCTTTATATCTATCTCCCCATCCCTCTTCTATCTATCCATCTATCCATCTACTGATCTATCCATCTCTCTCTCCTTCCCTCTCTCTCTCTCTCCCTCTCTCTCTCTCTCCCTCCTTCCCTCTCTCTCTCTCTCTCTCTCTCCCTCTCTCTCTTGCTCTCTCCCTCCCTCTCTGTCACTATATGTCGATGAACCAGTCATGACAGTGACATGTGGAATTTTTCATTTGCTCGCCCTGGGGCCACCACACTGCCTGCGCCTGCTGCTTTTTTTCCACCCCTGCCCTTTCTCTCTCTCTCTCTCTCTCTCCCTCTCTCTCTCTCTCTCCCCCCTCTCTCTCTCTCTCTGTTATTATTCAGAGGCAGGTTGGAGCAGCATTGTGTAGTGTAGTGTGGTTGTGTAGTAGTTGTGTGTGCGGGGTGCTTGTGTATGGGGCAGTGCACTGACTGATCTCACCTCTCCATGGCCTGTCACCCCTCTGACTCAGGCTCCTACACTGTGGTGATCATCCCCCTGAGGACCAGCCTCTACAGCCTGGACGCCCTGCGCTTCTACCTATGGGTGAGGAGGGGCGGGGGGGGGGGGGGTCCGGGGTGTGGGGGGGGGGTGCTGGTGTGTGTGTGTGTGTGTGTGTGGGTTTGATTGTAATCAGTGTCATCTCCCCTGTGTGTGTGAGTCAGCAATGTGATGGGCTGCACTTTGTACATGTGTAGTTTCACCGGTGTTTACACACAGAGACAAGTTGAACCTCAGTCGTTTCCAAACATCTCGTGATGTGGCGCATCCTTCTCCGGCCCGTCACCTCGGACCTCGTCCTCTCATTTGCAACATTTCGGTTGAGCCGATCGCGAAAGATCCGAAAACCAAAGCAGATATTGTTGTTGCGGGAGCCTGGTTTGTGTTGGACGCACAAAAGCCGACGTTCAGCTCTGTGCGTGTTCATGTATGTGAAACATCTCATTGTCAGACGGTGCAGGCAAGTACCAGCCAGTCAGTGAAGGAGTGTCTCTGAACAGCGAGAGGCAGAACAACCACCACCAGCTGCCATGTGTTTATTGGAGCCGTGTGCAACGATCTGATCACTTCATCCCATTCAATTCCAGGATTTGAGGAATGTCACTTTTTCAGGGTTGAAGGTGTCGGAGGCACGGGACAACAATCCGTTTATCTTTGACACTCGTTTTATTTGTCGTTGCGCATGTTGCCACGGAAACCAATATATTCTATTTCATTCTATTTTGATTCTAACGGTTAAAGGTCAAATCATTAGCTGGCCTTTGCTTTAAAGATTTCCAAGTTTCCTTCACACAGTTAGAATTTAAAATGTGATTATTTCGTGGATCTCATCCTTCTCCTTTGAACATGTAGGAGGAAGATGGAAGGATCCAAATGTAAATGGCTAAAGATAATAACTACTTCTATCTTCAGCTGATGAAAGCTTCAGCACTCGTACTTCACTTTCTATTTCTGCAAACAGAAATTGAAAGGACCAATGAAAGGTTAAGAAAGTGAAAACACAAATTCTTCATTTGACTTCATAAATTATTAATAATAAATCATACAACCAGTTTGATGGTAATCCATGAATCCTGTTCAGTCGCTGCACAGAAACCAAACACACCGTCCTTGGCAAAGCTGATCTGTAATTAATGCCACGTTGATTTATTCTATAACTGGAACGATTGGATTTGAATACACATCCCTCTTTTATCTGCATTTGAGAGATTCGAATCTGAAGTGTGTGTGTGTATCGAACTTCATGTCTGTGTGTGTGTGTGTGTGTGTGTTGTCAGACCACTGACACATTCCCAGGTGTCACAGTCTGTTCCTCACAGTGGTCTGTGAAGGCCTCGGCACATGTGACCAAGTTCAGGGAATCAAGAGAAATAGAATCTGTATTCGGGCTCTCGAGGGGAAACTCCGTCCCGACCTCACGGTGCCTGAGGTGTGCGACCGTCGCCCCCGCGTTTCCCCGAGTTCCGCGGCCGGGCTCGGGCCCGGGGGGTCACGTGGTCCAGCGGAGCGTGGACAATGGCGGGTAAGGGCCCCCTGCTGCTCTGTAGATTGGCTCCGCTCGCGCACAAAAGCCTCGGGGCCCCTGGAAGACAACAGGCCGCCGCCGCCGCCGCCGCGGTCACATCGCTTTACATCAGGTCACCGCTCACAACGCCGGTGGTCAGAATAGTTTGGCCCCGCCCCCCAAACGCCCACTCCCGCTGTCACCGTAAACAAACACGTACCTATGTGCACGTATGTCAGTACCGCAAAAGATGTTTAGTACGTTCACTTACTGCTTTAAAAAGATGGCGGCCCCCGCAGAGAGGACCCCCCCCTCCTCATGTAAATATACGTTAATGGGCTCATTTTAGGGTTACAGAAAAAAAAATGTACGTGATTATAAAGAAAATGTCAGTATGTAATTGTTTTGTAATACTTTTAGAGGTGACAAAAATGACCAGAATCTGCTCACTGCACCTTTAAATGAAAGGTGAGGATGAGGGGTATTCAGCCGCAACAACTAATGAAACCACTAGATGTCACTCAGCTCTGCACACTGCCCCTTTAAAGTGCACGCATTCAAGTCTGGTGCATTGTCAGTACCTGAGAGAGGCTCCTCTGTGCTGCAGATTAAGCGTCTGAAGGACCTGGAGAAGGAGAAGGACGTCCTGTGGTCTGGTCTGGAGATCATGGAGAAGGCTCGGTTCTGGTACCTGCAGAGGCTGCACGAGAACCGGGTCAGGACAGACCACATGGAGAGCAGGAGCAGGCTCAGCCCCTGCCAGGAGGGGGCAGCAGAGGTACGAAGTAGAACCGACACCCACTGAGTTTACCAATGCCATAATGCCACCGTGTGTATTTCACTTGGTGAAGTACACACATTTACTGGCTCTACTGCAGTTTAAGAAAATATTACTCTAATATGCAAGTGGAAATGTATTTGCTCACTCATCTAAACGTACGTCTCCGTGAACTCGATCTCTCTCGTCTCCGCAGACTCACTCCTGCCTCCTCAGGTCTCGGATCCTGAGGGTGAACGGTTCTCTGGGCTCTGTGATGACCGAGCCCAACGTGACGGGCAGCGGCAGCCCCTCTCTGCCCGAGGCCCTGGCGGACAGCGACCTCCGGTGGCAGAACTCGGTACTGACAAAGGTAAGGAGAAGGGAGTTGGTGAGGGTAAACAAACAAGCCTCACTCCTGACCCTTGTTGACTGTTGGTGCGTGTGACAGGAGGTGAGCAGCAGGAACCGTCAGATCTCCATGCTGGAGCTGCAGAAGGACGCTCTGCTGGAGGAGCTGGAGCAGCTGCAGGTTTGCTGAGTCACATGCACACGTGCACACAGTCGCACTGCACAGTGAGCGCCGGCTACACATGTACATATGTATTTAAAGAAATAAATATTCATGATACATGACCATTTTTGAGCCGGCTCTTATTGACACCGCTCATTAACCTCAGGTAATAATCACAGCCCATTCAACACATGAAGGAAGTACAGGAGGAAATACTGCTCATGTGATAATCACCGAGTACTTGTGCACAGGAACTCATAGAAAAGGTACTGAGTGGATTTTGGAGAAGTTGCTGCATCATGTGAGTATTTGCACTGTTTTTCATTCATATATTTTTAGACGTGATCCTTAAATTTCATTATTTCTTATTGTGAGCTTTCATTTTTTTCAAATATTCAAAGTATCAAGCACGGTGTAAATGTATTTTGAGAGGTGCCATGTAACTAAAGTATTGTCATTATGACGATTTAAATGGCCTTTTACATTAGTACATTTTAGAACTGGGAATTATGAAATAAAAGAGCCATTAGTGACCGTTCAAATAATGCTAACTTTACATTTTTAATTGTATTATTTCTTAATTATTTCTTATGGCTCAGTCTGTCCATCTTTAACCGAGTATACGATCAACATGCCAGAACATTTGGCCTTTTTACTCAAACTCAACATAAAGAGTGAGCTAATGTTAAAACTGTTCGAAAACCATTCTTCTATCTGATCATGTTTACCGCCAACCATGTCGTTGATACTGTACATGTTTGTATTGATCCTCTCTCTTCAGCGGCAGTAACTAAGACTTTAAAGTGAAATCAGATCTCCTGTAGTTGACAGTGTCGGATGTTTGTCTGCGGCGTCTCACAGGAAGGACCCAGCATCACTTAGCGTCCTCTCGGTCCCTCTGTCTTCCGTTTCCGTCCCCCTCCATGCGGGCCCCCTGTCTCCACACGTAGTTACAACCTTTCCCGGTGGTCCCGCACTATTCGCACTTCATCTGATAACCTTTATCTGAGCCAGTCATCGGGCCAGCTCTCTCTCTCCTGTGCTGCTCCACCAACGTGGAGACGAGGTAAACATGACACAACTTTAATCTGCCACATAGGAAACACAGATCATTTTACTCTAAAGGTGCCGTGGCTCCACTTTACACCTGGTTATTCCACTTCTTTCCTTCTCCTCGTGCCTGGAGTCAGAGGGTTGTGTTGCCAGATCATTGTGTTGTGGCTCTGTCATTGTCCTTTAGTGTGTGTTTACTCGGGGGCCCATGTTTGTGTCTCATGGTGGCCCTGTGTCTCTCTGAGAGGTTGCTGCTGTTGGTCATACAAGAAGAGGGGGGGGGGGCACTTAGTGACATAGGGGCGTGTTTATGATTTACTGGCATCTCGTGGTGATAGTACAACCCTCTGAATAGCATGTCTAGGTGTTTGGTTTTGTCCCTTTGTGGCCCCTGTAGAAACATGGCGGCCTGCTCTGCTGTGTGTATGTAGTAAATAACATAACAACACAAAAACACACAATTCCTATTTTCTCGTGATACTCAGGAACACAAAGCTTCCTCGTTCCACCTTTGTTGCCCTTTTACCCTAAATCCTACACACTGCACCTTTAAAAGTGCAAGTGCTCATTTAGAAGGTGAAGGTATCGCAACTTCTATTTCTTTAATAACTTCAATGTGCACCTTAATCAGCCCTTTATATTTACACCAGGAGCACCCCCCCCCCCCCCGCCCCCCCCCCGTGGAGGCGGCCATGTTGCACTGCCATGTTTCTACAGTAGCCCTGAATGGACAAAATAAACACCTATGAGTTTTCACAAGAACTGCACGCTGCACCTTTAATCGGAGGCGGTTTCACGCAGTGTTTTGCGACATGTGTTGTGACAGACTGAAGAAGCTTATCTGAGGTGAAGCCTCTTCCAGTAAGAGCGGGCGGAGCCTGCAGGGGCGGAGCCAGGGGCAGGAATGTGATTAGAATCAGAAAACATCCATTACAGCAGCTTTCATTTAAGTAGCTTCGTGTTCCTCGTATCTTCTCAGCGCCACTGAACCATCAAACTCGGGGTACCAGCACTCCGGCTAATTATTGGGTCTAATTCACAAGCGGCACAGGCCGACGCCTCCTTGTTGAGGGCCTGTCACGCCTCCATGGGAGTCAATGGCGTCTCTTCCAGAGAAGCACGGATCAGTGGAGCTGCTGCACAGGCCTCATGCTTATATAAAACTACCCCCCTCTTCCCCCCTCTTCCCCCCCTCCCTCTCTGGTTTGTGGTTGGTGTAGTGGTGTTACTGAAAATGTGAAAATGTGAGCTGAGCTGTTTCCGTGCAGGTCGGCGGAGGTGGGAAACATAAACACAGGGCTGTGGATTGGGGCTGAGGGCTCCCTGATATACAAGCATTCTTCATGCTATTAGGAGGAAAGGCGCTTCCTGAGAGGAGGGGATGTGAGCGTGAGCAGGTGGTCTCTGCAGAGTCCTCACGGAACTCTCTTCATATCGGGGAGAGAGTGGATGTCACCATGTCAAGCTGCTTTTAAACCACTTATGTAAATTACATCTGAATGGATCATCTGATGCCTCCCATCCAACCTTTCATTGATTCCTTTAATCGGATGGTTGGTTTCATCTCATTTCTCTGCATTCTATTTCCCTTTTTTTTATTTTCAATTTTTTAAAGTGTCGACGTTGAAATGATTTGAATTAATTGATGGGTTTATTATCGATTATATTTTATTGTAATTTGTTATTTCGTTTTGTTCTATTTTTATGTTTCACATCCTTCTTATAGTGTCGACGTTAGAATTATTTTATTCAATTGATGGGTTTGTTATCGAAGATAGGGCGGCACTGGCTCAGTGGTCAGAGCCGTCGCCTTTGGAAGCAAAGGTTAGAGGTTCGAGTCCCAGCTGGATGCTGATAGCCCCATGTGTACTGGTGGAAATACCCCACGGCCCAGAATACTGGAAAAAGCGATAGAAGACGATAATGACATCATTGATTCTATTTTACTGTAATTTATCATTTCATTTGATTCTATTTTTATGTCTCACATCCTGGCTTTTTCAGCCCGTCCTAATATATTTAATTTATTATTATTGATTTGATTTGATTTGATTTGATGGCCTTTAACGCCTCACCATTGTTTGCTATGTATATTCAGATCTGTACAATTTACTTGATCATTGTTGTTAGAACATGCGCAGGTAGTTGCAGCAGTTGTTGTTATGTTGTTAAGCTGGAAAAAGAAAGAGCAAAACAAGTCATTGTAGATTCTTTTAAAAACGTATCTATGCATTTATTTATTCTCTTTACTCACTTAATATATTAGATACATTTTTTTCTTAATCCCAAAGACTAAATAAATTAAATAGATAAGCGGATCCCAAACGGTTCCAGCTGCAGTGATGCCTTATTACATAAACTGTTCCTGGCTATTAATCACATTTTTAAAATACATTTTTGGTCTAAATACATTTGTTTGTTTTTTTTGTCAAATGCAATTTTTTTTGACTTATTGTTCCTTTCAGAATATATGAATATGGCGTGTATGTGTCAACAAACTGAGTATGCTCAATACACACACAATAGTAGTTTTGTTGCTTTGTTGTTTTATTGTTATTTTCTCTTCAATATAAATTGAAAATAACATTCGCCCTCATGCGTTTGACCCTAAACCCCCACATGTAAACAAACGGTATCATATGACCACAGAATACACTCTGATACGTGTTTTCTCTGGTCAGACACTCTCACCGTGTGTGTCGGTGGGTTCACGGAGGAAGTGAAGTTTCAAAATGTAAACTCTAGATATTTAATGGATGTGACCTTATTCTACACTGTAAAAATACTTTATGTATTTCAAGTACACATGAAATATTTGATCATATATTTCCATGTAACCGTAAAGGATGACATCAAAATACATGTTTTCTTTTGTGATTAATAAATGTGAATAACTGAAATACCCTGAATGTGATTTAAAGTGAAATGTAGAATAAAACCTGCATTTTACACAGAGGTTGAAATTCAAATTGAATTTGATTGAATCAAGTAACATTCAAACTATTTGACTCATTCACACAAAGTCAGCATCGTAGAAGACACTTATTTTGATGTCACCCTTTGCACTGATCTCTCTTGTACAGTGACATAGTCATCCATCTTCACTTGAACTACTTTCATTCTTTTCTACAGTGTGAGAATCTCTCTCTGAGAGCCTCTTATCATTTACTCGAATGGTGAATGAATGAATGCTCGTGGTGTCACTGGTTCATTCAGCCGGCGTGTGAGTGAACACTAACGTTGTCTCCACTGTCGCTGAGTCATGTTTTGGATTCTCCATCACTGTCGCGCTCTGTCCTCTGCGCCAGCTGCGCCAGCTGCGCGCGGCTGCGCGCCTCGCCGCACGTCTGCGTCACGTCCACGCGCGACAGGTCCAGCAGGCTCTGCAGGTGTTTGATGTATTCGATCGCGGCGCGCAGCGTCTCCACTTTACTCAGCCGCTTGTCGTCGAACTCGTGCGGCAGATGCTCGCGGAGGCGCGCGTAGCCCTCGTTGACGCAGCGCACGCGGTGCCGCTCGCGCTCGTTCCGCTTGCGGATGAACGCGGGCTCGAAGGAGTAGTCGCACACGCCGAGGGCTCCGTGGAAGGGGAAGCAGGTGAAGCGTGCGTAAGGGGGCAGCATGTGGCCGTGCACCGGCTCCAGGTAGCAGGAGGACGAGGACGAGGAGGAGGACGAGGAGGACGAGGAGGACGAGGAGGAGAAGGGGTCCAGGTGTAGCGGCAGCGCCAGGCGGAGCGCGTCTGACGCGCAGTGCGCCGCTGCTGCGGCAGCCGCGGCAGCGGCAGCGGCAGCGGCGTCCTCCATGGAGAGAGCGCGCAGGGCCAGCGGGGGGACACAGGGGATGTGCTCCATCAACTCTGGGCTGTGATAGGACATCATTCTGTAAGTATGACAAAAAAAACACACACAAAAACAGTTAATAATAACAATTAATCGATTAAAAGTAAGTTTCAATGAACCTGCGCATGCGCACTCACCGTGTCAGGGTCTCTCCACAACCATCACCCTCCTGCAGTCTTCTCCTGTATCTCGCCACTGTTTCTCTGCTTCTATACAAGTGTCAGTGCCCTGTGTGTCGGAGCAGCAGGACCATGTGTGTGTGTGTGTGTGTGTGTGTGTGTGGAGGTTTGTGCAGGTACCTGCTGCAGGTATACACCTCAGGGAGGGTGTGACCCGGGGCGGGGATGCAGCCATGACTCTTCTTCCTGTGAGGGTCCAACCGCTGTCATCATAAAACTAACACACTGTAAGTTGTTAGGGTGAGACAGCTTTTCTTATTATAACTGTTTCGAGAGATAATAATAAACAGTTCCTTTATCTTTGTGTCATAATAGAACAGGCAGTATGTCACACATGTCAGATCAGATGCATGTAGCTTCAGTAATATAAAAAAGTATATCAATTCATAGTTTAGATTAAAAGTTATTGATTTAAAACACATTTCTGATTTATATTATGTAATATGATGTGAATATACTTTAATACAATTCAGAAACTATAATGCATATGTACTATAATATAATGTAATATAATATAGATAACTCTGGGGTCGCCCTGTGTTTACAGTGGAGAAGAAACTGACCCGAGATCAGCTAAAGTCCCCTCCACTGTTTATAGTTACTGCGCATGCGCTGTGAGAGGGTACGCTGCTATGGCCCCGTGCAGGGACGTATTGTGCTGGTATGTTTGTTGTTGTCCTTTAAACCTCATATCCTCCGAAACAGTCTGTATTTTAATAAGTAGTTTACACCTGCTAGTGTAGCGATACACATTTATACCGTTACCTAACTCAGAACTGTGGAAGCTCCCTGTTTTTACACGGTATTTAGAGACGTAGGCTAGCATGGCTAGCGTTAGCATCGTGTTTGTACTCTTTGACAGTTGTGTGTAATGCCGCGCTGGCTGGTGGTTTGGCTGCTTCTGTGCCTGTTGTGTAATGAACTGTGAACTCTGCCTCGAGCTGCTTTCATGCGTGGTGTTTTAATTTAACAGGGACATGAACGCAAACACAGAATTGAGCAGGACATTGTTACTGATGGACACTAGCTGCTGTTGACTTCAGGTAAGCTAATGTAGCACTCACACTTACTGCACGTACACCTGTAAAGCCATTGAATACAATGGTTGCTGAGTCACGTGTTACAGCTGTAGGAGACAAAGTGCTACAGGAGTGACATGATGTTGTATCTGCACCTGTTTCCCAGGATGAACGACATGAACCTGAGTCCTGTGGGCATGGACCAGCTCAGTGTGCCCTCCGTGAGCGCAGGTCACCTGGTTCTGCCCACGTCCCCCACCCACAACCCCATCCCCACTCCAGGTATGGCCACTATCAGAAACATTCAGACCCCCCCCCCCCCCCCTTCCCCCTTCCCCCCCATTGCCCCTTAAGTGGGTCAGACTCCCCATTACTCATTTTAGAGTTTTTATTGCATATATGTCGTGTAACGCCCGCCGCTCTCACTGATGACACCGTTGTATTTTTCTTCAGGCATGCCCGTAGCCATCCCCAGCCTGGGTCCTTCTCTGGGCTCGCTCCCCTCTGCCCTCTCTCTGATGCTCCCTATGGGTCCGCTGAGTGACAGAGGAGTGATGTGTGGCCTGCCGGAGAGGAACTACTCCTTACCACCCCCACCATACCCCCATCTGGAGAGCAGCTACTTCAGACACATATTACCAGGTCTGTGTGAAACCAATACATAGAGTGTGGCGAAATTCTTCACTAAAGCTCTACTCACCCTCTTCTTGCTTCTAATTCTTGCACGCCCCCTCTCTCCCTTGCACAGGTATCCTGTCTTACCTGGCTGACCGTCCACCACCTCAGTACATCAATCCCAGCAGTCTCAACATGGATGGGACGCTCTCTGTGCCCAGCAACAATCACTCAGGTCTGGACCCCTACAGTGGCCCCGGAGGCCCGCTGGAGCAGGGCCTGGTGCCCATGGATTCCAGACAGGTCAGCGGGCAGAGAGACCTCCATCAGGCCGGTGCTCATGAGCTGGACTCTACAGGACTGGCCATGGAGTCTCGCGTCAGCAGCCCCATGTCCCCGGACAGGATGGGGGAGGAGCTGGCCTCTATGGATGGAGTCGGGGTTGTGGCGGTGTCTGACGCACAGCAGCAGCTCGGCGGAGGGCGGCAGCCTCAGCCACACGAGGGCTTGGCCGGTGTGGACTCATCGGGTGGGGTGTTGCCCCTCCACGGACCCCCTGTGCTGGAGCTGCCGGTGGTCATGGAGCCGGACCACATGGGCGGCCGAGTAGGAAACGCGGGGGCAGGAGGGGGGCTCGGGGAGCAGCTCCACTCGAACGGGGAGCTGAACTCGGGCGTCGTCAGCGTGGTGCTTTCTGGCTCCATGGCCAGTCAGGGTCAGCTGGAGCCGGTGCCCCTACATGGGCACTCTGGGATGGGGCTGGAGTCGGTGAACGTGTCGCCCATCACAGCCGAGGTGTCACTGGTGCCAGAGAACAACCTGGTGTTGGTGAACTCCACCTTACAGCTGGAAGATTCTACCTCCAACAAGGAGAACATGGTCAATGCCTACATCATCTGTGAGTAAATGGGTGTGCGGCCTCTGATACGGCTAATAATGTCAGCCAGGCGTTATCCACTGTGGTGGGTCCTACAGTGAGCTTTGTGTTGTTGTTGTTGTTGTTGTTGTTGTGTGACAGGGTGCACGCTGTGTGAGCGCTCGTATACCTCAGACTGCCCAGAGCACGGCCCCGTCACCTTCATCTCTGACGCTCCGATCCAGAGCCGGGCTCGACTCTCGCTGCCACGCCCACTGTGCCTCCGCATCTCAGTGACTGATGAACCACTTGGTGAGAGGACACACCCACGTTCACCCTGTGGCAGTTAGACAGACCTGTGCTCAGTGTTAAGGTCAAGAAAGAAAATCAAACGACTGATGAAATGCGTTCATGGCAGGAGTTTTCGCTCGGGACGTCATTCCCCCGAGAACCTGCTTCGGACCAATGGTTGGCCAGCACTGTAGCAACGTGGATCTGTCCGATTGGCCAGAGAAGGACACGCCTCAGATATGGAAGGTTAGTATCAGTGGATATTTATATTTCTAAGATGTTATTTTCATGATTCTGTGTCAGTGAAGAGAACGATGTTCTTGTTCTGTCGTCCCAGATGTATCACAACAACGTGCTGGAGTTCTACATCGTAACCACAGATGAGAACGAATGTAACTGGATGATGTTTGTCCGCAAAGCGAGGTATTGTGTTATGATGTTTGTGATGTTGTTTTAGTTCCGTCGACAAGTTAACCAACAGTTCTTTTACACTTGTTATGTGCTCAGGGCCCGTGAGGAGCAGAACCTGGTGGCATATCCTGCCAATGGTAAACTCTTCTTCTGTACGACCACAGAGATCCACCCAGACCAGGAGCTGCTCTTCTACTACAGCAGAGACTACTGCAGGATGATGGGTAAGAAGATCCAAGGTTCAAATGAGTCAGTCATCAAGATGTAAACACAAATATCTCCTGCCTGCTCTCACTCATGCACTGAGCCTCCACCATCTTGAATTGGTCCCCAGGTGTTCCTCAGGTGCCTGAGGGTCAGATCTGTCAGTGCGGCAAAGAGTGCTCGTCCTTCTCAGACCTCAAGTCTCATCTCAGCAGCCACAACAGCAACCACAGCCACAATCCACCTCCTCACAACCACAGCCCCTCACAGCCAGACCACACTCAGCAACAACAACATCAACAACAACAACATCAGCAGCAGCAGCAGCAGCAGCAGGAGCAGCAACCTCAGCAACAGCAACACACTCACCAGGAGAAACTGACCAATGGGACCTCCAGCTCCTCCTCGTCGCCGTGGACCTGCCACGCCGCTCATGCTGCCGCACAAACAAACGCTGACAATAACAACAGCAGCAGCAACAACAGCCACGGCGGAAACACTGCCGCTCGGAACTCTAGTAACTCCAGGGGGAAAGGGCAGGGCCACGTGCGCGAGAAGAAGTTCAAGTGCAGCATGTGCTCCCGCGCTTTCATCACCACCACTAAGCTCAACGTGCACTTCATGGGGCATGTGGGGATCAAACCTCACAAGTGTGAATACTGCAGCAAAGCCTTCAGTGACCCCAGCAACCTCAGGATGCACCTGAAGATCCACACAGGTATTGGAACCCGGCTCACAGCTGCTGCTGTCCAGTCCGGTACGTATCGGTGCTCGAAATGCGGTTTGACTCTCTCTGTGCCCTCAGGTCAGAAGAACTACAGGTGCACGGTTTGTGAGAAGTCGTTCACGCAGAAATCCCACGTGGCCTCACACATGCTCATCCACACGGGAGCGGAGAAGCTGAAGTGTGACCACTGCGAGCGCACCTTCATCAGGAAGCAGGACCTGAGGCAGCACATGGTCTCTCACTCGCAGTACGTAGCTCATTGTCGTAGCTTGTCCTCTCGAGATCAGTGGCTCTCAAACTTTTTACGCCTTCTGGGTAACCGTAGCTTTGTTTACAAAACCTTTGCTTTTTTAAATCTGATTTACAGATTTTTTTTAAAGTCAACTTACATTTCTTTTCATTTTCTTTTCTCACCAGAGTTAATTGAAATCTTGTATTTTAAAAACATAAACTCAAGCATACTAGAATTCGATTTGTTTGATAGTATTACATGTGTTATTATTAATTCAGAATTCACTGATTCAGTTGTTAATAATAATTAAATTTTATTTATATTTAATTCGACGATTCCTCAGTTGACCACTAGAGGGAGCCAGAGAACCACTAGCGGTACCACACTTGGAGAAAGGCCTCTCTGGATGAATCTGAATGTTATGAACATTAAATGTTGCTCCTCCACAGCGATCGGCGGATCCAGTGCCCCAAGTGCAACAAACACTTCATCAAGACCAATCACCTGAAGAAGCACATGAACTCCCACGAGGGCCGTCGGGACTTTGTGTGCGAGAAGTGCCACAAGGCTTTCCTCACCAAATACCACCTCACCCGCCACCTGAAGATCTGCAAGGGGCCCAAGACAGAGCGGGCATCACGCAAGGAGCAGGAGGAGGTGGAGGAGGAGGAGGAAGAGGAGGAGGAGGAGGAGGAAGAGGAGGAAGATGACAGCAGGGGGGGAAGAGGGAGAGGAAGAGGTAGACTGGACGACTCTGCCACTAATGAAAACTGTGGTTTAGATGTTGGAGGATACAACTCAGAAAAGTCCCTTTCGCCTCCTCACTGACAACACAGTGCCTCGTGTTTATTTATTTCCTACAAAACTGATGTTTACCTCTCGTTTTTGCCAAATATCAGTTACTACAATCCTTTATTGTAACATCTAACATAATTGGTGCATTTTAATTTCCATACTTTTGAATTATTTACATTAAAATGGATGCATTTGTGTTTCTCATGAGCATAATCTCTTCTTAAATGATCTTTAGTCATAACACTATTTCTACGTGCAATATTACTGGTTGACGGGACTCATAAGCTATAATTCATTGTTAATGCCTGATAGTATCAGTTCTAGTTGCATACCAATGTCAATAAAACCCATGAGGCCATATTCTTCCATAGGCAACCTGATCATGTGTGATTTTCAAATGCTCTTTATTTATTTATTATTCATTTTTTTAATTTAAACTCTGAGTCTGGGCATTATTGTGGCAGTCCTTATGATGTGAGTATTGACTAAATGCAAACATAATGCTGTAGCTCCATCCTATTTTTTTTATAACATTGTAATAAATGAACATGTACATCTGTTTTATGTTGCTTATTCAAGAAAACGACAAACAAGTGTGTTCTAATTTCGTTTTTGGGTGAAAACGTTGACCAGAAATCTCTGCTATACCACTTCCAGTCCACAGGGCGGCGGAAGTGCGCATGTCCGCGGACCACCGCTTGAACAAGAGGAAGGAAGGACCGACTTCCGGTGAAGTACAAATTATGCAGCGCCGCCGTCGTCATTCACTTCAGCGTGGTAGGAATATCATTTGAATACTTCTAAACTTTGTAACATTTCAGTTGTGTCTTTCTCAGAATGAAATGCTGCTTTATAATTTATTCATCGCGAATGTAGAATACAGTTCACCTTTACGCTCTCGGTGGAGTGTTTATCTGTTAGCTGGCTAATTGTAGCTAAACAGCTAGCCAGTAGCTGAGCAGTTGTTGTCAGGCCAGAGTTTCCTGCGTTTGAAGACTTTTCATTAGAGGCTAAAATACCTTTGACTAATGGCAAGCCTTTAATTAACTGTCCTAAGTTTACGGTGTTAATTAGAATAGAAGCGTCTCAAAGACGTGGCTGTTATTGAATGAGCGTCACGTAAACACACCATGCCGTTGACGTTTTTCAGAGACTCTCCCCCGGCTTTCAGTGTGAGCAGTGACGGCGGGGCCGCCATGTTGACCCCCAAGACGGAGGGGATGCCCAATATGATCGACAGCGCGCTGCGGATGAGGAGGGAGGAGCAGGCTCGGCAGGTGGCTCTGGCCTGGGCTGTGCTCAACGTGTCTCTGGCTGGAATGATTTACACTGAGATGTGAGTTCTTCTGCATGACACACGAATCACTACAGAGCTGTACAGGAGGAGCTGGACTTATATTGGTGTTTATATTTCGGTCAACTCAGTTCACATGCACTCAGCTGTAGCAGTCTCCCAAGCAATCGGCTCCTGCTGGTAGATCTGGCGTTGTCTCGTATTGTGACTGTGTTGTACTTGTCCCTCAGGTCGGGGGAACTACTCAGCCGATACTACAACATCACCTACTGGCCCATCTGGTACATCGGTGAGGTCCCACCCCATCTTTCATTCATTCACTCTAAGGATGCCTGATGTTGTTATTCACTCACCACGTGTCTCCGTTAAAGCTGAAATGGCTCAAAACCATGTAGTGAACAGATTGAACAGAATCCATTTCATGAAAAAAACAATTTCACTTAAAAATTCATATTTACATACACGTTCTTACCGTGTCCCCCCTACAGAACTGGTACTGGCCTCCCTCTTTAGCCTCAATGCCCTTTTTGATTTCTGGAAATATTTCAAATACACCATGGCCCCATCCACCATCGCTGTGAGCCCCCACCAGCACCGTCTGCTGGGCCTGAGCAACACAGGTGAGTCTTTTGAACGTTTGATAAGTACTTAACCCGGAGTACAAACGTGTACAAATACTGTGTCGTCTGCAGGTATTCAGGCCTCTCCCCCCCAGCAGCCAGAGAAGAAGGAGACCCCGGCTCCAGCCCAGTCGTCTCCCCTGCAGGGACAGACCGTGTTGGGTTTCAGTCCCTCTCGTGCAGCCACCACCAGCCCCAAATTCTCCCCCAGCTGTGTGCCTGGGTACACCCCCCCTCTGAGCTCTCCAAGCACCCCGAACAGCCCAGGAAGCCCCTTCTCCCCCTCTGTAGCGTTTGGAAAGGTACGTTAATCACCACGTGGATACAGTTAATAAGAGAAGTGAATTTGAATATTGAGTATTGTGTCGCTCCTCTCTCAGCGCTTGAACTTCAGCCCCTCCCCTGGTTCCTCTCCCTACCCGAGCAGCATTGGTCCAGCGGAGGGCTCCGGCCTCAGGGCTCGGTATCGCACTTCACCCTCGGTGTTCAACTCTCCAGGAAGCAAGGAGGACTACATGGAGGACCTGAAGGATCTGGAGAGGTTCCTGCGCGCAGAGGAGAAGAGTCCCCACAGCCAATTAGGTGGAATAGATTTCACTGTCCCCATTAGATCCACCTTAACAGAAACCTCTGCAACCTGTGTGTTTTATGGTTTTATATTTTTCTGTTTGTATCGGGACAGGAAGTCCGGAGTCTGTGTCTCCGAACCACGGCTCAACGTTCTGGAGTTACAACCGCTCGATGGGGGACTACGCGCAGAGTCTGAGGAAGTTCCTGTACCAGCCGGCGTGTCGCTCTCAGGCCCCGTCTGCGCACAAAGACGAGACGGACCTGGGCTCCAAACAGGCTGCAGAGGAGGTCTGTTCATTTCCACTCTACCGCTGCTCTGCCGAGGTTATACTATTAAACATCAAACCTTTGTCTCTCCGCGCTCACGTAGGTCTGGGCCCGAATCACAACCAGTCGCCCTGTGGTAGATCGCATCGATAGCTGGACGGCGAAACTCAGGAATGTGAGTGTTGACGTGTATTTGTGGAACTTGAACTTTGATAATGCAAAGTTTAATCTTGCGTCAGATGTTGCGCTAACTGCATTTCATTCAAACCTCTTTGTTTTGCAGTGGATCAGCGACACCATCTTGGTGCCTATGGTGAAGGAGGTGGAGTCGGTGAACAGTCAGCTGAGGAGGATGGGATGTCCTGAGCTCCAGATCGGAGGTAAAACATCTTCTGGATTAACTCTTCAAACTCATTGCCACAATCCATTGCTCATTGTGGCAATGGATTAATGAGGTGGAGCAGCTCACTGAGCTATTACTCTAAACACATCTGCTCATAACACAAACCCATGTCTAACTGAATGAAAGGACTGAAGTTTAGTTATTGCTGCAGTGGTCTGATTGAGTCTCACTTGTATTTCTCCTCTCCTCCACCAGAGGCCAGTATAACCAGCCTGAAGCAGGCAGCAGTGATGAAAGCCTCCTCCATCCCCACCATGAACTCGATGGTCCAGTACCTGGACGTCACTCCCAACCAGGAATATCTGGTGGAGCGCGTCAAAGGTACCTCCATCAGTTCAAGGTCTTTTCTGTGTGTTGTTGTTTCGGAGAACTAATGTGTTTTCATCTCTACTCGTATGTGCACATTCACATATACTGTGTTTTATATATATATTTATATATTGTTTTTATCTGAGGGAAGACTGGAAAACAAATGTGCGTGTGTTTTGTGTTCATCTGTGTTTTCATGTGTTTTGTCAGAACTGGCTCACAGCGGCTGCATGAGCTCCTTCCGCTGGAACAAGGGCGGAGATCTGAAGAACAGGAAGTGGGACACGGACCTCCCCTCTGACTGCGCTGTGAGTCTACACACACACACACACACACACACACACACATGCACCCAGATCCAATGCTGCAAGTTATAGCAGTCATCGCACTGAACTACATCCCAGTATGATGGTTTTAGGGCAACAGCTAAAATGTGAAGATGAAGATCCCCAATAATGATCAATACCAGCCAAATGTGTTTGCTCCCGAGTTCATGAGCTGTTCTTCGTCCGTTCCATTAGATCCTCATGCACATGTTCTGCACGTACCTGGACTCCAGACTCCCTCCGCATCCAAAGTATCCAGACGGGAAAACCTTCACTGCTCAGCACTTCAGCCACGCGCCGGACAAACCAGGTAAACACACACAGCTCGTCTTATCTTGATGAGTATCTTCTTTCTTCTCCTTATCAAAGACTCTACATCCCTGTGCTGTTTGTGTTTCATTTCCCAGACGTTACCAAAGAGACTCTCTTCTGCATCCACCAGAGCAGCACCACACCTCCTCACTACCAGCTCGTCTACCAGGGACACATCTACAGTCTGCCCAAGGTAAACTACCAGCACTCCAGGCCGAGATGTGGACACAGCCAACAACATAAACATTTGACAAGTGAATCTGTCGTAGTGCCATCGGAATGCTCGCCAGTAACGGCATTCAGACGATGTCTTTTCATGCCAAAGTGTCATTTTGTGACTTTTGGCCAAAGACCAAACTGAACTGAGGCTCAGTTTCTGACCCACAATCAAATATTTTATGTTTGCTGGCACTCGATTCACAACCTTCTTTATTCGAATTCTAGTTCTCCCCCCACATGCAGTGCGTCGCTGCTGTACAGGTCTCGTTTACCCCCCGTTCCCGTTCCCGTTTCTCTAAATTCACAATCTGAGCTCTCGTTTGTTTCCGTCCCAGGGCCGAAACAACCTGTTTCATACCATCCTCATGTTTCTCTACGTCATCAAGACCAAGGAGTCTGGGATGCTGGGGTGAGTAATTCTGCTGCTCTCATGACATGAATGACGTCGCACTCTGTACGACAGCATCGGTTTGACTCATCAAAGGGCTTTCTCATATAATCTGCAGGAGAGTTAACCTGGGCCTCTCTGGTGTCAACATCCTGTGGATATTTGAAGACTGATGGTCTGTAGTTTACAGACCACATGAGAAAACAACACTTCTTATTGACCATAAAAGCACATTTTTATCAACATTTTCCACATTGGATTCTACAAATTGGACGCATGCTGTATTTTCATGGATATTTCAGGAGCGCGATCCCGTCACATCACATCCAGCAGATGATGCAAACCCATCGCTGCATTTTGAAGACTGTTGGGTTTTGTACTTTGTGAGAATGCACCAGCATGGAAATAGCCTGGTAGAGAAGTTTACCTTGTAAACATTTCTTTTTGAAAAGGGTTTGAGCCCATTTAGCTTGAATGTAAATACAGTGTGGACATTAATACCATTTTGCAGGCGTTTGATGGTTTTTGTTTGTACTTTTAAGTTGTTCTGTCGTAGAGGGAACGAGTTCCGCGGGGTAAATGCCTGGCATGTGCTTGAACTGACCTGCAAAAAAATGGTCTTGCGCAAAATTTTGTGTGGTTGCTGTTTATTTGTCCCTGTCCATGACACTGAAGCTCAAAGTGCCATTTACCTTCACTTTAATGTCATACTTTTTACAGGTTGACTTTTTGTCATTCATTCTATTTTCAAAAATAAAAGTGACATTCATTGACAGACAATTTTTATATTTCATTCCTTCCAATGCTTCCAATTCTTAGTACCACGGGCGTCCACTTGGTGGCAGTGTAGCCATTCTTAAATTATATAATATGACCTTTCTACTGGTCCCATTTTCTCTAATGACACCGCACATCCGCTCTTACACACTTTTACTACGATACAACATGTGTGGAAACCATCAGTTAATGATTTCACAACCTAATTTTTATTGGTTGGTGATCAATGATTTCCCTGGTGAACTTCTAGTTGAATTGGTTGCCCTTCAAAAAAATAATTTAAAGTGATAAACATGTAATATTGTAGTTTTATCTTAGTTTATGGGACTAAGAGCTGAGCATGTAGATGATTCTATGATTTCATGCATCAAAGGAGTGACTGACGTGTGAGTTGGCATCGTTATGTGGCAGAAACCGTGTTTGTTTTGTAGTTCAACGTTGTCCTTTTTATTTTCAACTGCATTGCCCATGATGCACTTCGCGGCGCAGCTTTACCTTTATGGAAAAGTAGTCCCACTCACTTTCAAAATGCTAGTTTCTGTCGGGTGAATATCGACACGTCAGTGGTTTTAATGTTTTTATCTTGCATTGGTAAATAAAATTGAATGTCAGCTGAGTTTACACCGTTGAAATCGAACGTGTTGCGGAGGGGACAGTGTTTGGTGTGACAACCGGAACTACGAGGACCACAGTGCACCGCGTTCGCCGTCGCTCCGCTCACATCCGCTCCGCTCGCTATCAGCGCTGGAAAAAGGACTTTGTGAAACTGCGGCGATGTCAGTCCAGGTTGTGGCAGCGAAAATGGCAGAGGTCGAGCTCAAAGACGTCCCCACCGGCAAGGAGCTGGCGGCCGAGTCCCCCGTGACCCCCACGTCGGAGGGCAAGAGCCTCGGCCGGAGCGAGCCGCACGAGGCCGGCTCCTCCGCCGCCGCGTCCCCGACGGCGGAGCCCTCCGCGAAAGCCGGGGACGGCAGCCTGGGCTTGCTCACCCCGAACCCCGCTAAGATGCCGCAGGCGTCGGCTATGAAGCGCTCGGACCCGCAGCAGAACGGCGGCGAGGCTTTCGTCAACCGGGACGGGACCGTGGCCGAGGCTCCGCGCATGAAGAAGGTGAGGGACATGACATTTTAACCCGTCCACAGATGGTTGTACCCGGGTTGTTATTGAGGCAGCACCTCGCCGCAGTGAGCGCTCCGCGGAGAGGCATTGTGTGACGATGCTAACAGGCTAGTTAGACCCCCACAGCTGATTCAGCTGTAGAATATGACTCTTTAAATGATTGTTTATGCTGCTAATCACACCCCGGACACGATAATTGCTCGTAAATATATATATTTGACAGAGTTTCACTTGGGCGGACACAGAAAGGGTGAGGACTTGTACACGAAGTGTAGCCTCCAACTGTTGTCTCAAGTTTAGTTGTCATTTGAACTTCCACATTATGGATGTAAACAATAACAACAACAACAGTACACCGTCAACAACATACATTTTAATGAAGTAAATGTCACAATGGCCATAACTTTATGCATAAGTGTCCAAACCCAAGCAGTGTTAGCTAAAACATAAGGACACGACCCATAAGCGGAGAGTCATTATCACACCTGTGTCTGATTAAGATTTACAGTACACTGATTAAACACCTGTGTCCTTCATGTTCCGCGTCTCCCCATTGGAAGGGACATGACCTCACCGGAACCTCTCACTCTGGGCCTTTAACGGTCGTCACCAAAATTAAAGTCGTAGGAAATAACGCAGCTTGACTGTAAATGATAAGCACTAAGTGTAAAGGCTTCACATTGGTAAAGTGCGTCACCCATTTATTGTATGATGACCCCGTGAAAAGGTGACAGCATGAACCATCACTGAAGTGACCACTCATTGTCCCTATTTGCAGCTATTCTGGTTTATTTTATGTTGTGTTAAAAATGTCATTGTGTGTGTGTGTGTGTGTGTGTGTGTGTGTGTGTTTATCCTCTCAATATGAACCCAGTTAGATATCCCATGTTTGGTCACTACACACACACACACACACACACAGAGTTAATCTCGAACAAATGTTGTTATTGCTGCTGTGTGTGCTTTGCCTCGTTGTGTCACTAATGCAGGTCAGATTATCTCTGCCTCTCGCTTGATTTAAGATTACGAGTGTATTCACATCGTAGCGCCTGTCGTGGAATAAAGCAGACTGTTTAGGTATAATCTGTGACACAAGGACGCCTCCATTAACCCGCCTTTAGGCCGATAGCACTGCGATAGCCCCCCCCCCCCCCCGAGGTCACACCGACTCTCCCGTCTTCCCCCCAAAAACGCACCCTCCCTCGGCCCTGAACGCACTTTCTCTCCCCGCGCCTCCCGCACGCGCCCTGACGGGATGGAGATGAACGCCGAGGGCAACGTTCAAAGGAGGAGGCGTTCTCTTTGATAAGGGATCCTTTGAAGAGGCTGCCAGCTTTGTTCCATTAGTCCGTCCAAGTTCCGTGTGGTTTACAGCCCGTGCACTTTATCAGGAACTGCCCTCATCGCAGAAGTAACCACCCGCCTTGTTTTCACCACAAACAATGCGCGCGGGGGCTGTCGGGGCGAGAGGGGGGCAACAAGTGGGAGTCGCTCCACCTCATCTTGCCCCCGACAATCGGCTCGTCCCGTCAGATGAACCCCCCCGAAGGACACCCCACGGGCTTTAGAGGGCCTCACGCTGTCACAGCAGGCAGTCACGTGGAAGTGGCCCGGCAGCGGCAGGAGGGTTAGGGGGTTAGGGTTAGGGGGTTAGGGTTAGGGGGTTAGGGTTAGGGGGTTAGGGTTAGGGTTAGGGCTAGGGCTCTGGCCCGGGGCCACAGGGGGCAGCCAGGCGGCCGGAGCCACCTCTGGATTATTGAGCAGACAAGGGTCACTACGGGACCGTGGTTCAGGGAGTCCATTCCATTTGATCAACCATCGCCATCAGACTCTTATCATCGATTAAGCTGTGACTGAAAGATACGGTGTGACAGGACGAGTTCGATGCTCTCTGATCGAGTCTATCAGAAATAGATCATGTCAAGTGTCATTTACATAATGTATGAGTGAGTATGTGGTTGTATCTTTCCCTCATGTAACAGAGTGGCCCGTGAGCCCGACGAACACGTGATGCGTGTTTTAGTTCAAGCCAGACGGAGATTTGATCCATTTGATTAGTCCGAATCCTCTGTTGTCACTGCATCGCTCTGATCGACCGCTTCAGTTGCTCGCGTCCTATTTATAGATGGCGCGGCTCCGTCGGTCTCACTGCGTCTCTGCGTTACGCATGCGTCCATGCGTCCACATCCGGGCCCCGAGCATCTGCCGGACCCGGAGCAGTTGGTGGTGCTGATGCGAGCACACAGAGCGGCGCTGACCGGCCGACTTAATCCAGGCCGTCATCATGTCATCACATGGGGGGGGGGGGGGATTACAGGCCCGGCTCTGTGATGTAGGTGGGCTCAGATGCAGATGGGGTCACGCACAGTCGTCTGGTTTCTGAGAACTTGTTGTGTGATCTGGTTGAAGTGCAGATGTCCGCGCTGTGCGGTGATTGGCTGAGGCCGTCTCATCTCAGACTCGCTCGGAGGGGTCGCCTCCTCCATTGGCGATGTGTCATTTGAAGCAGGTGATTTTCCCGCCAGGGAAAGGTGTGTTCGGAGGACACCCCCCCCCCGCCGTGTAAAGTTATGTCACCTTCCTCTAAGCTGGTGTTCCCTTTAAGACCTGCAGGTCACCAGGTTTACTCTGACCTGTGGCTGAGCGACCTGGAAACAAAGAAACACAGAGCAGGATGTTTTTTAAATTCAAAAGAAATCAAATATACTCGAATGCAAGACCTCATTGTTCTGGCTAAAGCTGCTTCCCCTGAGACACCAAGCTCCTCGTTAGCTGCCTTCATTATGTCCTATTGGTTCTTCACATGTCCCGATGCAAACAGGCTGCTCATCACTCCCCTTCCACAGCGCAATCATTCATATTAGCGTCATTATGATGATTAATACCTGGATAATGAGTGGGAGGTGGCTCTTGGTTTTTTCCTGATGAGGAACTGTGTAAGAAATCGTACTTCTCAAGTTTAGCACCGTGATGTCGTATGTACCACGTGACTTGAACAATTAGATTCCCAGTGCTGACCTCAGATCAGTTCAGTCTGTTTCTCAGACTGTGGAATTCAGAATGATGTGACTAAGTTAGTTCAACTGGTGTTGCTCGGTATTTGGGCTTCGCCGACGAGACGTATCATTTGCCGATGAGTCATGTTTAGTTATTGGATAAGTCACTTTGAGTCTTCTGCTTATAATTCTATTCAAATGTCTCTGTTTAAAACTTTGCTTGAACTTAGACAAGAGCGCACTGTCTCACTGGAAGCGTCTGGCACAAAAAGCATTACACCTCCACACATGGAGGGTTGGAATGCAGCCGTATGCGATGCCCTGACTGCATCAGCGGGTTTATTGTTTTTAGCCCGTCAGTCAAACACCATCTCTCTCAAAGCTTCTTTGGCCTGCGTGGAAAATGGAATGTTGCACCTCGGTGTGAGTTTCTAGAAGTGAGGGTCAGAAGTGGAGCTCTGGTTCTCGAACCTGCGGTCGGTCGGTCGTCCACATGTTTGCGTGGAAGTTGAGCTGAGACACATACGTGATGTTCACACATAAGAAGATCACAGCATGTTTTGGAGAAAGTTGTAATCCTCAGGCCATCACCTGACCTCGCTAAATATAAACATGCACTGGGATGGAAACACAGAGGCAGGAAATCACCTTTAAGTCCCTGCTCGCTCGCTCGCTCGCTCTCTCTCTCTCTCTCTCTCTCTCTCTGCGCAACGCTGAATTAGACTGATCACTGTTGTGAGGATTCCTGCTGACAGGGGGATTTCTTGTGTTATTGAGTCATCACGGAGGACAGGAAATAAGGTTGACCACTGTCAGAGGTCAGTGGGGAGGCCGGGGGGCTGATGTACGGACCCTCTGCATGAGAGAGGAACAGTATCGATCTGGGACGAGTCTTAATAGATCTTACTGTGTCCCACTCTGTGGAGTATTAGTATTCCCATTGATCATGCAACATGCTTTACTTTGTACCGCATTGCAGGTTGTGCAGGAAGCTGATTACGAAAGGCCATTAAATGTTTTAGAACATCCTTCAAGGCTTCATTCAATACCCATCACTCTCTTTAATGCAAGAGATGTAGGAGGAGTCTGATGTCACATGACGACGATGATGAGTCACGACCTGTTTTCCAGGTTTGGATGAGTCGACAGATTGTTGTGCTTTATCCTCCTCATTTGAAAATCCCCCTGCAAACAGAGCCGGTTGTTCCTGTGATGCAGATCATAGTCCTCAGCGTTCAAAGCGCCGGAGTCGGCCGTTCCACATCAAAGTAGAAAACACTCCGACTTCCTTCTGTTTACTTTTCATGTTCCCAACCCTCCTGCCTGCAGGAGTTCCCGAACGCTCCGGCGCCACAGCGGGATTCTGGTCCTTGGCTTTACAGCGTTGTTAAAGTTGAACCTGTTGCACCGTGGATGAGACAGAACGGTCTCATCTGTGTCTTTACAGCTGTAATCTCGCAGGTATACGGACGCCATGCCACACAGGAAGTTCATCTCAAGTTCAAGGGCTGAGCGCATCCATTTGTGCCTCGTACAGTGGCAGACATTTTGTCTCGTGCGTGACCTGAGCAAAACCCAAATGATTTGGGTCGTTCTTTTGTTCCTCGTCCATTTGCCCTTTTTCTTTCTGCCCTCTTTGTTTCCACCGGGCTCGTTCCATCGCCTCCTGTCGTCCGACTCCACAATATTTTGTGCGGCCGCTCCAAATAAACACCCACTCGGCTCATTTGTCTCTTTCAATTCAGACCTACAGCGCTGGCCGGACAGCGCCGACGTCCTCTGACGGGGGGGTCGCTGCCACCCGTCAATCATCCTCCCGCTTTCATTGTGTCCTGTGGGGTCTGGCTGCCTGGTTGCAGTGTAAATCTCAGCGCCGCGCAGCGCAGGCATGTGAGAGATCACTCAGCGAGGCTGACTGCGCCTGCTTTACTCCAGTTAGAGTTTCTCTCGCCCTTCACTTGTCATATGGTCGTTAGCGGAGCTCATCACCTCATCACCTCACGGGTTATTCCACCATCGTCACCGACCCAGAGCGCCGGCACCCGAACCCCGACCCGAACCCGAACTCAGCCCGGCCGAGGACGGCTCCTCGCAGGCTCCTGCCCTGAGTTTGTTTAGCGGCGCCCCGGCCGATCAGTCGATTGAAAACTCAGCGGGACCCTCGTATTGTGGGTTTACATTTTTATTTTTTTTATAAAGCCCATATTCAAATGTCAGTGCACTTTTAGAAACGTCAGTGCAGAGGGATGTAGCTCCACGTACGATCAGGACAAACCTTTTAGTGACATTTCCGAACAACAGTCAGTGAGGATGAGCCAGACGTCAGAGGCTTTTACCTTGAAATCACATGTTTGCTGCCGATGCTGTTGCTCATTGCTCCCATATTAAGTTGACATCCACCGAACAGCAGCTGGCTCTGGCCTTTGTACTGCTCACCGTGCCTTTGTACTGCTCACCGAGCCTTTGTACTGCTCACCGTGCCTTTGTACTACTGCTCACCGTGCCTTTGTACTGCTCACCGTGCCTTTGTACTGCTCACCGTGCCTTTGTACTGCTCACCGTGCCTTTGTACTGCTCACCGTGCCTTTGTACTGCTCACCGTGCTCCACGTGCCAAATCCAATCCCATCACTCAGGATATTGGAGCTCTAATACTTTCAGAGGCGCACAGTCATGTCCGCTTCCCCCCGGTCTCTGGTATATGACTTTGGATTAGATTCCTTGTTGGTCAGTCGGTTGTTTTGGACAGATGTTGTAGCTTTATTTTGAAAGTCGGAGCCTCTGCCTTTGCTTTCACCACTTGTAACACGTTTCCTGCGTCGTCGCTGCAGCTTGATTTAACGCGAGTGTGCGTCTCATCGAGTTGCGCCTCCCTCCGTCCACAGCCGACAAAGCGGCATCGGGTTCCTGGTTCAGAGAGTTGGAGGTAAACGCTGAGCGCTCCCTTTTCCTGGAACCGGTGTCTCCACCAGGAACCTGCATAGTGTGAAATTTTAAACCGCTCGGTGTCTCATCAGTTGGTGTGTGTGTGTGTGTGTGTGTGTGTGTGTGTGTGTAGTCTAAGGATCAGTAGACAGTAGTGGACATGTACACTGAACCCGCTATGCAGCCTGACAAGGAATGCCGCTCGGTACTGGAGCCCTGCCTGCCAACAAAGGGCGGACATTGTTCAAAAAGTGCTGCTTCACAAAAAGGGCCTTCACTAACCTGAAGTGAACCCCCCCCCCACTCCCATCTGTCTGCCCCGCTTCCTATCCGTCAGACCAACCTCAGACCCCCCAGTGCAGGCGTGATAACAGCTGGGCTGAAGCCCCCGAGGGCCACGGAGAGCAGACACATGGAGATGTAGATTCCTTAAAAAAAAAGATTCAACGTAGAAATCTTTTCCCACCTGCACCAGAACAGGGGGCGCTCAATCCTTCATCCGAGTAAACCTCTGGTCCTGCTGGTGAGCAAACAGACGTGGGTTCATGATTGTGCACATTAATTATTGACGTTGTTGTTGTTGTTGTCTCCGTTGTCGTGGTGTTGATGGAGAATGTGAGCATGGCGGTGGACAGTTTTGAGCCTCACCAAAATAAAGCGCATCTTCAAAGCTATTCTGATGTGACGATGAACAGGGAGCGAGGCCAACTCTACATTTCCAAGTCCTGAGCCGTAAAAATCAATGACCCGTTGAATTGAAGCTGCTGTATCAATGCACCACTGTCATCGTGCTGTTTATCTATTTCAGGTTCCATGAAACTATGATTTATAAAATGTAAATCGCCTCTATTTACTGACAGTGGTGTCGCCCTCTGCTGACCGTTCGAGGAAATGCAGCTGCAGTTTCCTGGCCAGAAGTCTTTGTTGGTTTTAGACAGGGTCATTGACCTTTAGTGATATTGTGTGTAGACACAGTCTCCATGTGTCAAATACCTGGTTTGTACGTAATAGTTAAATGATTTGTTCAGTTAAATATATGAAAATGGATTTAAGCTTCTTTTCGTGATTAAGTTTCTCTATTTATATAATTCATGTATTTTTTGTAGCATTCTGTGACCCAAAGCTTTTTAAAGAGGATTTAAAGAAAGACAAACCCAATTCCATCCTAATAACTATTGAAGAATGACTTCACACTCTGAATTAACCATAGATCATTGACCCTTTAATGGGTTAGTGTAAAAATAGCCCAGCACAGCCCCCCCCCCCCCCGAACATGCAATTCCAGACACGCTGCTCTTTAATTCCCGACCCTCTCCTTTATTTATTTATTTATTTACTTTCATGGCGATTATCAAAGGATTATTGTTTTCCTTTCAGCTTCATCTCAAATATTAACAGCGCATTTGTTCATCGGGGGATTGATTTGCCCGTCAGAGCAGAGTGGCAGGGATGAGGCTCAGGATGGAGGTGGATGATCACATGATACGTAGATGAGTGGATGAATGTGGAAAGGTATATGCAGTGGACACTCTGTCATTTACCAGTGTTGTTGATCCATGACTGATTTCCATCTGCTCTCAGAGAACCGTATGGACGAGGAAACGATCGATTTTTCAACGATCCGATCAATATCGAAGCTGATCGCTTTGCTGGTCTGCTGTTGATGGGCTGTATTTGTCCACTGCTGTCATTGGGAGGGGCTCTCCGAGCCCCCGGGCTCGATTCTGTGCACTAGTTCTGGTCTGAATAAGCAACAAGACCTTGATACGCAACTGTGATCAACACTCGTAGCTTGAGCGTTAAAGGATCGTATGATGAGTCGATATAGACTTAATGAACCTTTTGGAGTGTTTCACATAAATATTTCAGAGTACAGCTTCAGCTTGGTGTAATGGGAACGTTCCGCTTCATGGAAACGATGCGCTCGTCAGACAGAAAGACCCCACTTGTCCTTGAAAGACTCAGGAAACCTGCATTCTTGGCACTGGTCCTCTGAGTGGAAGGGAACAAGGGGAGGGCGAGAGAGAGGAAGCGTGTTCCCGTCTCCTCCCTCTCTGTGAAGAAGGAACAGGTAGAGTTTAATCTGTCACTAAGCCTCATCATTCATTGCCTGCTCTCCAGTGTCAGTGCACCGGGCTCGTACAGACCATCGGACCATGTCAGCAGGGCAGAGACTGTCCTCGTGGCTCATGCCTCACGTCAGATGACTGGGGAAACTTTCCACTGTCAGAGCAGCACTGCGGCCGTTTGGGTGTGAAATGGAAATGATTGATTAATGGGCTTCAAAAACACAAGTTTGCTAAAGTCCAGGTTAAACATCTGGAACGGTTCGGTCTAAGCCCCTCCACGTTTTCAGCCCTGTTTAGTTCGTCTGCTCCGACCTACTCTAGAAACATGGGGGTCTTCGGGATGACCCACTTCTGATGTAAACGGATTCATTGTTGGAGAGTAAAAAACATTTGTATGTCACTCAGAGAAACATCGGTCAAATATGTCTATATTCCATTTCTGTCCGTTCAGATTCTCACCTGAATCCTTCGCTCTGGACCTGAGGGAGAAAACAGACGTTAACATTGAAGAACACTGGCAAACCAAAGTCACTCCAGCTTTTATTCGTACATTAATCCAGATCTGTGTCCATCATCTTCATTTCTAAAGGATTACTCTCAAAGGTGACGTTTGTTTTTAGTACATGTGTCGGTGCTCGTGTCGGACCGCCGGTAACTGCGCGTGGGCTCAGTAACTTACAGGTGTACACAGTGTAATGGGTGTATGTGCGTGTGTGTTCCACTCGTGACCCTGTGTGTGTGTGTGTGTGTGTGTGTGTGTGTGTGTGTGTGTGTGTGTGTGTGTGTGTGCGCTTGTCCGTGTGTGTTTATCAGCGGGGGCGGGGGGGTTGAAATGAAGGGGAGGGAGAAGGGTGTTGCCAAATCAATCCCACGAGTCAATTTGAGACTGGAGATCATCTGCGCAATAAATAAACAAGGGGAAAGTGGCGGCAGGACGAGCGGGAGGAGGAAGAAGGGGATGTGGGGAGTGTGTGTGTGTGTGTGTGTGTGGGGGGGGGGAGTGGCAGGACGAAAAAAAATCCTTTAATCTCAGGTGCGTTTTCAATAAATCTTTGTGTGTGTGTGTGTGGGGGGGGGGAGTGGCAGGACGGGGGGGGGTGAGCTGTGCAGAGGGCATCTGCAGGCCGCCACACTGCACCGCTGCTCTGCAGTGTTGCATTGTGCTGCCCAGTGGGTCCGGAGAGGAGTGAGAGGGGGATTACATCCGTCTGTGGGAAGTCACAGGGAGTTTCACCTCCGGAGGCAAAATCTTCATCCACTTTCCTGCGAGAACGGAGCCGAGGTTTCGACGCGGGTGTTGCGTGCGCGGGCGTCGGAAATCGGGTTGCGCCGTGTTCACAGATGACGGCGCATGGGATCAAATCCCCCGTTTCCCTTGAGATGGTTTGTCACGTTAAAGGTGCAGCGTGTTGGATTTGGTGACCTGGAGAGGTGAAGTTGCACGTTGTATCCGTCCCCTCACCCGTCTGAGCACGAGCACGTCTGAGTGCGTCCACTTTTACTCCTGCAATGCCCCCTGCCCCCAGGGTAAATAGACAATGGAGTAAAAAATAAAACATTCAGATGCTTATACATTCATGAAAATGTCTAATTGTTTCGTAGTCGTTTTAGAAGTGAGAGAAAAATATGACGGAAATCTTACACACGGCACCTTTAAGTAGCTCTTATCACGCTATCATCACAGCCTCTGGAGGTGAGACTGACAGGTGATTCGCTTTCTCGACAGTTGAAAGGAATCTCTCCCTTTTCCAAACACGGTCAAATATGAGCTCCGGAGACTCACTGGCAGATGAAGTGATTTGTGGCCGAGCTTCACGTCTGATTTCCCCCGGTGGTGGTTCCTGGCCACTCCCACGACAACTACCCTCGCTCTCCCGTTATTTCACTTCCAGGCTTCCCTCAGTCCTTATCGGTCCCCTGCTCAGTCCATCTGACTGTCTCTCTCTCTCTCTCTCTCTCTCTCTCTCTCTCTCTCTCTCTCTCTCTCTCTCTCTCCGTGGTGCATTTCTAACCCATCACCGCACCTTGTCGTGAATTAACAACCCGCTCCTTATCGGACTGTTTTGATTTGTTCCCATTCTTCTCCCCTCCGCCACGTCTGAAACCAACTCTTTCCCAATCCTCATCCATTCATCTCTGTCCCTCTCTGCCCTGCAGGTCTCTGTCGGTCTCTTTGTATCCCCCGTCCTCACTTCTCCACGGTTTGGTATTCCCCCGCGCTCTCCTTCTCGTCGTCTTCTCTTTCTCATCATCCGGCTGATAAAGCATTTCCCCTTTCACAGTTTGTTCCTCCTCCTGGAATGTCCTCATTTGTCTTCCCGGTCTTTGAATTTCTCTGTCGGCCCCGACGCAACGCAGCATTACTGAGCACGGAGGAAAGTTAAACAGAGAGAGTGAGAGAGAGAGAGAGAGAGAGAGAGGGAGAGAGAGAGAGAGATGACTACTTCCAGAGCAGAGAGAGAGAGATAAGCCACAGTTTGCTCCAACGTTGGCAGATGTAATTACAGTGGATGGAAATCAGTCGAAGCTCCTCCTCCTGGGTTTCCCAATGTCGAGTCCACGGCTTTCATCTCTCCTTCTTTCTCTCTGTCCCTCAAACTGTCTCGTCCGATTCCTCCTCTCAGTCTGGGTTTTTCAATTCCTCCTCTTCTCCAAGAGCAAGAATCCAAAAAGACTTTAAATCCAGTGACAACAACAGATGCAGCTCCTTCTCTCGACACCTGCTCTGCGCAATCATTCTCTCCGATTCAGTTCATCAGTTCATCATTCTGCTAACTTGGATTCTTCCTCATCTTTAATGAAAAGTGAGATCCAACATGAACCAAAGATAACATGTTCTAAATCTTATTTTCTGCTGAGTGACACTGGTAGTTTCCTCAAGTTGCTCCCAACACTTATCAAGTATCTAAATAAATGACAACCAACAAACTCAACTTGTCTCACTTGTTTACTCATGAATAGTAATGATAGAGAGCTGAAATGCTAAGTGACACCAATCACACTGTTGCAATTCCGTTCTTTATTTTAACTTTAGCCACTTTCTCAAACGATTTTTCCAATTCCGACAACTTCCTACTTCCTCATTAAAGGTGTGACCAACGAATCTTCATGGTGGTTTTCAGTTGTTGTGGTCCTGACTGATCTCAACATGTGATGTCATGATATCCAAGGCCACCAAAAGAAATATTAGATGGTCTAATGCAAGTTTTCCCACTAACATCACCAAGAGAATAACATTTAAGAGACTGTTTTACTGCAGGCATCCCTCGGCATGTATCGTGGGGATTCTTCGACTCCATGGCTTTGGTTGATTTTCAAATGTTTATGATAAAAGCAGTCACATTCAAGAACATCTACAAGCTGAATTCCACAATGTGAATTTAGAAATGCATTGCTGCTGCTTTTTGAGAACTAAACTTAAGCTTAAAACCCAGCAATTGCTAGATAAGTTGCAATAAAGTGGCAAAAATGTGCAAAACCCCTCCATCATCATCATCATCATCGTCTCCCTCACTGAACTCTCCTTCACTCCTCCTCTAGCTTCATTACATAACTACCTGGATGAGCCAAGACCAGGGACAGAGGGGGAGACCGGAGCATGTAGGACAGAAGAGGTGGTATGAAGCTCCTCTGACCTCCCTCCAGAGGGGGGAGACACAATGGTCAAGGCAGCATCACATCAACTAGGTTCCCCTCCAGGCTTCCCTTGCCCCCTCTTCACTTCTTCCATTTCCTTTTTCCATTTTTTCTCTCTCTCTCCCTCTCCCTCTCTATTCCTCTTCCAACCCATCTTGTCTCATTGGCAAAGTCTTTTTTTGGCACGTTCTACCGTGCCCTCGTTCTCTTCCCCTCTCTAGTCTCTGATCCTCTTACCCTGTTTCCACTGCTTTGTGGTTTTCTCTTTAAAACCCAGTCTCCTCCAGTTTCCACACAACTTCCTCCATCGCCTAGTTATGGAGGCCCTGGGGGAACTTAGTCAGACAAAAGAAAGCGATGACAGTGTCGCAGGGCCATATGAAAAGCCATTCTCGTCACTTTTTGTTCTGCTACATCCCCCCAGGGCTTCCAAACCTCCTTCCGACTAATGTCCCGGCATAAGCCTCAGTCCCTCAATGTCCACGCTCCCCGACAGGAAGACCAGGGAGCGAAGAGAGCTGGTGGAAGTTTGCCAGAATGAGAGAAGATCCAAGGGGTCATGGATGTCAACATTCCCCCTCGTATCCAATGCATCCTTTTGGAGATTATTTAGTCTGGCTGTTTAACTTGACCCATTTCACACTTATGTGCTACTTCAGGGACCCATGGGGAAACTGTGTTGAAGGTGGCCAGTTCCATTCCAGCTTGAGACCGGCCGCAGTGGCACTGGCCACAACAACGATACCCCCAAGGTCCCGGGTCGTCATTGGAAAAAGGAGAACTGGTTCTCACTGGTTTTGGCTCGTTGTGAATTTCAAACTATCAAATATTGAAGCTTCATCACAACGGCTCGTTTTCCCACTTGATCAATTTCCTCTTTGAATAAGGGCTCACTTGTGGCTCCTGGAGTCTGCAAGGGTGAACATTGGAAGAAGAGCCTTCAGCGACCACGCTCCGCTCTCTTCTGAAGCCGGTTTCCCTGAGGCAGTTAGAACCTGCCTTGTGTTTTGAACTGGCAAACAGACTGTCTATTAAGGAGGTGGGAAACTATGGGAGAGGTATAGTCACTGCATTCCTCACTGCCTCCATCTCACAGACACCATCTCTATATTTAAGGTGCAGCTTAAAACTTTCCCCACAGCTCAGATGAATGCTGGAGAGACTCTCGCTCTCACCCTGATATATTTATATCACACTCCGTGCCATTACCTTTCCCTCCTTGTCCTCATTCCGCAGGTATCTCTCACTACCCAACACCCATCATCATAACTATTTCCCCCTACCATTTTATTTCGATTAAAAAAAGGGATTTATTCTCTGTTCTGTACAAGTTCTTCGACCTCTTGACCTTACAACGTAAAGAGCCCTCGGTTAAAGCTCGTTATGATTTGGAGCCATCTAAATAACGCTGGATTGAAATTGGATGGCACTACGCATCATATTACATACTATCCTGAGGTGCCTGATTCAACAGCAATAACTACTTTACAGTTAATGCTTTGCTAATTACCACCAAGCAAATAGACGGCAAGGAATAATTCATTCACAAAATTCTTTGGGTGGGAGCCCAGTGCTTCATTTCTGACCCATCACCCAAGAACAGTATATCTAACTGTGGTCACTTGAGCTCTTCACAATGAGAACAAGTTGGTAGGGTTAGTTCACTTGGCTTTAATCAAAGGGAAGACCATGAAGGGCGGAAATTAGGGACATAGACTTTTAAATCTTTAAGGATTTCACTGATTGACGCAATTGGTTTATCAAATATATGAATCTATCTCTGCCTACAAGTGTTCTAGAAACCCAAAGGTATGTATGCTATGTAAAATATGGACTGTATGTTGTGTATTAAATAAGAATTCCGGCTATACATTATTTTAAAACAGTCATTCATGAGGTTGTTCCATGCGAGCACATGTGCCTGTCATTTGAGCAGCATAATATATTTAAATATATTCAAATATTAATTGGGTGGCTTTAATTTTTTGGTGCAATGCACGTTTAACCAGAAACTTTCATCAAAGCCATGCTTACCTTTGATCCTTTGATGTCTTTGAGCTTGGCAATGTGTCTTTGGATGATTGGTTGAAACTTTAACACATATTCCTTAGATCTTTGCCACATCATGACTGACGGTGAATCTCCATTGTACATTTGATAAATTGGTCCAGAAACATTATCTTTTTGATGCTGTAACTCTGAGCCGAAGACGTAGTATCTATCATACACCTACTTGGAAAAAGACAAAGCCCAATCGCCTCTTTAGTCCAAAGGCTGGACAACCACCTCTCTGAGCCCTCAGCTCTGACCACCGACACCTCGGAGACAACAATGTTCTCAAACCCAGAGCCTCGAGACAAAGGCCTCGAAATGGCTCCTGGAAGCATTGACCAAAGCAGGCAGAATGAGGATGAAGCCACCGTCAGGGGAGGCATGGTCAACTTAAACTCCACCCCTCATCAGAGATACCTTGGCAGCCTTGATGACAACTGCCAAGACTACGATGAGTCCTCAGACGCCGACAGGAGAGTGAAGAGTACAACGTTCTGCCCTATAGGGGTCGAGGAGGACGACGCCCAGGATGAAGTCCCTGCGCTCAGACAGTGATAATAGTGAGTCCTCAGAATTAGAAAGGTCGACCTCGAGCCCGATCGTCTCGGCTACACTGGCAGCTACGATGACCACTACCAGGTCATCGGACTCAGGCAATGAGGTCAACTCAGATTCCAAATATCTGGGCTGCACTGGTGGCTATAATGACAGCAGCCAAGACTATGACAGGTCCTCAGACTCAGACAATGAGGTCAACTTGGAGCCAATAAGCGCCAACGCTTATGATGAGTTAAACTTGGAGTTCGATCACAGAGGTTTTCTCAGCGCCGGTGAAGAGAGCAGCCGAGACGAGGATTCGGGCGGCACACGGACTGATCCTCTGTGCCGACATGATGGTAATCATGATAGTGGTGAAAACAAAGGTGCACAAGAATTGGTGCCCGACGGTCTGGACCCATCCAAACCCCAAAGCCTCATGGTCCAGCTGCACAGCCTGGCACACAGGACCATTCTCACCTCTAAACCTCTTCTCTCCACTGTCTACACCAAGGATCATTCGGCAGAGAGAGCACACTCCAACCCCGAGTGTCGGAACACACTCATCGCCTTCATCATGGGTTGCCATGGCAGCGGCGATGATGAAACAAGCCAAGACGAAAATGATCCCTGGGATTCGGACAGTGAAGCAGAGACAGACCCTCACCCTGATCTCGGCAATTCTTCGGACCAAAGGTTGGACAATGACTCCTCAGACTCGGTCGTGATTCCCGACTCCGCCTCCCCCTCCACCTCCACGCCGCTAAGTTGCGGTCCGACAAAAAAGGTCAGCCTCACCTCTTCCACTGCATTTGATCAACTGCTTCATCTTTTTAAAACACCGCGAACCTCTCGGCTTCCTCATTTCACTGCTCTCCCATCTTCTTCCTCCTGTCAGGTTCTTTTCTCTGATCAGGTGAAGGAGTTCATCCTAAGCTTCGAGGAGGACCGCCGGGGACCCTGGGAGCAGGCGGCGCGGGACCGGTTGCGATTCAACCGACGCTGCCAGGAGGCAGAGAAAAGCATCGGCCCCTGCTTGGAGCTGGAGCACCGCGCCTTCGTGTACTGCTGTCTCAATGCCCAGGAGATCACTGAGAACGAGGGTCTTTACCGACCCCCGTACACAAAGGAGTTGTTCACGTCGGACCGGCAGCTCGGCACCGGCAACACCATGACGGCGGGCCCGGGAGTGGTGGTGATCTGTGGCGAGGGCGAGTCTGCAAAAATGACAGTGTTCTCAACAAGTGGATCTGAGTGTACGAACAAAGACGGCAGCCAAGATGACTAAGATGCCCGGGACTCGGACAGTGAGGTCGACTCGGAGCCGGATCATCTCTGCCACCCTGCTTTGAAACTCTGTGACAACGCCCGGAGATGGCCAAGATCATTGGCTAGCGCTTGCAGCCACGGCACCGCACAAACACAAAGGGGATCATCGCTAGTCCAGCTGTTGAGGATTAGCTACACTAAGACCATCTCGTGATTGGCTGTGGCCTGCGACGACGCTCGATACGCAAAGGCGACAATGTGCCCGGAACCCAGCGATGGGGGAAGCCCTGGACTCGCAAAGTCGAAGCCTGGGTTGCCCTGACGGCAATGTAGGCAAGAGCCAAGTTCTGTAACAGGTCACATGTCCAAACTGCACCATTTGAGTTGCCTGGGCAGTTAGAAATGAATATGGGCAAAGTACAAGAGTCAAGTCAATATGATGAACACTAAGTAGGATGTATATTGTACATTAACACAGATGTTTGAGAAATAGTTTGTGGATAATGTCGAGATGACAAAAACACACTTCTGAATTTTGTTTTGAGGTCAAATACGAATACAACAACCTCGTGGTCAATTCCAGGTTATTCTGACCTGATAACCGATACTGGAGTATTTTGACATCTCAATTAAATGCTGAAAAATCTTACACCACGGACAGTGAAAATGTGTTTCTCTACCCTGCTTCCTGTAGAGAGTAAATCCAAAATTGTGCAAACCCCCGTGTTTCCCCTCCACACCCGGGCTGTGACGGAATAAAAACGCTGTCTGGCCACATCAGGGATAAACTATAATGCGCTATTGATCTCTCCAGGAGAGTTGGGGGATGAGTCCATGGACGTATCATGGGATGATGGGATATGCTGTTTTTGGTCAGGTGATAACCTCCCATAGGACGAGGAGTGTTCCTGTGGACCGTGGAGCTAATATGGAAAATGTCAACCATAACCTAAACCAGGAGATGTGCAAACAAACCATGTATGAACACACACCACCAACCACAATACCATGACTCAAGGTACATGACTCAACGGCAGTGTACCGTAAATTATTCTGCTCTAATCCAAAGTGAACTATTTCATTTATCTGACTGAATAGTTGATATAATCTGATGTGACTTATATTTGATTCTATTGCCGGTTAAACATAAAGCATTCTGAATCTATACGGGATCAAATGAACGGACCCATTTTGTGACATCGAGGCGGCAGTTTTGACCTTTTTGATCCAGAATAGGAATTACAATGCATTACTTGCGCCTGGTATCTGATGTAAAACGGGATGTTGTTGGTAATATCATAGTCAGGCAAGACTTGGAGCACACGCACCCAGTGTATCCAGGGTGCGCTCGCGCAGATGAGTTATGCATAGCCACATGAAGCCTGTGACTTAAAGGTCAGCCTGACTGTAAGCAAAACAATGAAAAACACGTGTCTGAACAAAAATTGATCTTCACCAACTAAGTGTCTGCATTGATTTATCGCGTATCACCAGCGAAAGCCATTTACCCGGCGTTCACCCGGCGCACTCCGCCAAGTGTGCATACATTTTCAGCCTGATTGATCCGCGTGTGAATAAAACCCAGAGAGCGTGGCGGTGTCGCTGTGCGGTGATGTTCAGATATACGAGTGTCCTGCCAGGAAGCCTCCTTTCTTAATGCCCCCTTGGCGTAGAAGCATGGGATGGGATGGGGGGTTGGGGGGGGTGGGGGGGGGGGGGGGGGGGGGGGGGGGGCATCCCTGTGTTGCATGTGCGGCACGAGCCAAGAAACGCACACCTTCATCAAACTAAGTGACGATACCTCTTGCGTGTCGGTCTGATTGTTCACTTACAGAAGGAGCTGCTTTCGTCCTTTGTGCCTTCCATGGTGCCATCCGGCAGCATCTGGAGGTAGAAGCCGTGTCTGCAGTAGAGCCGCGTGACAATGCCCTTCAGCTGGGGCTCTGCGGAGCAGACACAGGGTTAAACACATGCTGGCATTTGTTTGGCGGGCGTATATATTAATGCACACACTTTCCTACGGACATGCACACTGGCTAAACAACAGCTGGGCTCTTGATATTTACACTGTGAAATGGTCAAACACCCAGGCACGTGTGCCTGCGTGTGCGTGTGTGCGTGGGAGACTGAGGCATTCCGCAGGATTCATGGGTGCTCTGTGTCTTTAAAGGTGCAGTGTGTCCATTTTTTTTTATCCTTTGTGTCCTTCTAAAAGTATGACAAAACAATTACCGACACTTTCATGAATTTATAATCACCCACATGTACCATTTTTTTTTAAAACCCCGATTGCCCCTGAATGAACCCATTCTTTTATATTCACATGAGGAGCGGATCCTCTCTACGGGGGCCGCCATGTTTTTACAAAAGCCTAATGTGGACCTGCGAAACACTTCACCAAGGATGAGGGTGAGGTGATGGACGCAACATGCAACCTCACCTCTAGATGCCACCAAACCTTACACACTGCACCTTTAATTGGGCTTATGACCATTATTTGAGGTTTTAGTGGATTTCTAATTTCAACAGACAGGAAGGAATTATTGGTTGATGAGGAGTCACTTTACCAAAGTCATTTAGTTCTCAGTCACTCGGAATCTTCAGAAAGGGAGAATGAAAGGGAATTGAAAGTGACGAGTTTCGAGGTGCAACTAATCAACGGTTTTTAAAATGGAAAACTCTCCTTTGCAAAAAAAAAGAGCAACAATATTTTGGATCCAAGATCGCACGAGTACAAACACATTTGTCACCGTGCAGAAAATGTAATGAAAATTCTCCGTCTCGTCTGTTTACCGCTCTCTCAAATACCAACTGCCGTCATTTACTTTGTGCACCCCGAGGCATCGGATGACTATTTTCTGAGCCAGCCAATCAGGACGGTTTTCATCCGCCGCTGCTCCAGACTCGGGCTGACGTGTGTTTCTTTAACCTGGCGCTCGTGTCGGGATGGTGTTTCTCTCCCCACCCCCCCGATCTGCACACGCATGACTTTGGGGGCTCTTCCACTCTAAAGTGCTGAGGGAGACTAAACTGTGGATCAGAGGGAATGTCAGAATGCTGTAGTGTTTCCACAATCAACTTTTAATGAGACGCATTAAATATGGATGAGGACAGAGAATTACGGGGGCAGCTGGCAGTTGGCCCTCGGTTGACAGCAGGGCTGTGTGTGCGTGTGTGCGTGTGTGTGTGTGTGTGTGTGTGTGTGTGTGGCAGATGAATTGCAAGACAGTCAGCCTTTTAACTGTCACTTGAGTGTGATGCACCACATTCTATTCACGACGTGGAATTTTAGATTTCAGATTTCAAAGCTAATCTAGTTGTTTTTAAAATCTTACCAGAACTGCAGCTTGTCTCATAGAATATACAGTCATGTATTAAAGGTGCTGTGTGTAAGATTTCAGTCCATTTTTGTCACTCTACAGAAACAGAATTACAAAACAGTTATATACATACACACATTTTCACAAATGTATAATCACCCCGATGTCTAGCTTACTTTTTACATAACCCTAAAATGAGCCTTTTAATGTAGATTTACACCAGGAGCAGGGCCACCCTATGGGGGCCGCCATGTTTTGACGATAGCCCAGAGTGAAGGTATGAAACGTATTCATTTCGAGCTTTAATGACAACTGACGGCTGCCACAGGTTCTCCTGCATGCTCGAATGGGAGGGGTGAGGTGATGGATACGATACGCAACTTCACCGGTAGATGTCACCGAATCGTACACACTGCACCTTTAAAGTGGAGAGAACCACAATGCGATTGCCTTCAAGCACAGAGCAGCTCATTAGGATGCAAGTTCAACTCTGATGTCTGCGAATTAGCGGGAGAAATCCCTCCTTTCATGCCGACAGTGTGACCCAACACGCCTGGAAGCTTTCCACCGGAGGAGCCGGGGCCTCGGCAGTCGGAATGAGTCTCTGTAACCACTAAAAGATAAAAGCTCATCCTTGCCATCGTGGGCTGACGAGACACAGAAGGTCAAACGCGGAGTGTGGTAATCTGTAATATCCTGAGTGTTAATCTCAAATTAAGCCCCCGACCACACTCCGGGCCATGTGCTGCGCTTAACACATCTGCCACAGTGCAGAGAGAAGAGCTGAGCAACAAACACACGGGCTGATGTTGAACACCCCCCCACCAACACCACCACCACCCCACCCCCCCACCCCTACAGTGTTGTTTGGTAACAACATGATCTAAAACACTGAGTGCAGAATCTGCTCAGTTTTAAGAGCAATCACCAAGCAAGTGCATGCACACACACACACACACACACACACACACACACACACGCACACACACACACACGCACACACGCACACACACACACAGCACTTCATCCTTGAGCAATGCGGACTGCGGAGGGGGAACCGCCTTGAGTCACACCTCCATTTTATCGAGTGTTTAAATGTGCACACACAAATAAGGAAATGAAGTGTGTCAAGAGCCATTTAGTTTGTGTTTACAGCAAACATTAAAAACAGGGAGGAAAGATTGTAATTATCGGAGAGAAATAAAAGCTTAAAGGTGCAGTGTGTAAATTCATGAAAATGACAGTATGAAATTATTTTGTGATAGTTTTAGAAGTGACAAAAATGTCACACATAATTCAAATCGATGAGGTCAGATTAGATTGGGTTTCAGTCCTGATTCATGCGTAGTTTGGATTCAATGGATCTAAAACACTAATTCAGCATAAATGAATCCTCTTATTACTTAATATGTCCACAGACTGGTGGAGTGGCCGCACTGGAGCAACGCTCGATGTTGACAAAGTCAGTGAAATTCATCTTGGTCCTATCAGGCCCGTTTTGGAGGGACGGACGGATGGACACATTTGCGATGAGTCATGGAAATCCACTGACTTTGCCGACCGCAGCTGGGCTCTCGGCGCGGTGAAATGCAGATCACAGAGTATCTGGAGTTCAAACTTGTTGTGGGTCAGGGTGAGAACGTCACAGACTTGCGCGCGCGGTCGATTTCAAAACAGGAAGCAAGAGAATCATTTATAGCGTGGTTCAGTTGAGTGGAGGGGGCTGCTCTCTGGGGGCGTGTTCAAAGAGCCCAGGCAGTGATGATGACGTTCGTGCGTGAATCCTCCCTGAATAAACACACATGAATATTCATTGGCGATAAGAGTAGAGATACCGCAGGCTCGGCACACATCTGAGCCACAAAGAGCCTTGTATGTCGGTACGCCATCTTGGTTTTTTTATGAAAACAGGTGATGGTCTTTAAAGGTGCAATGTGTACCAGTTGGTGACCTCTCGAGGTGAAGTTGCACGTTGTATCCACCACCTCTCCCTCAAAGCTTCTGAGCGTGCAGGAGAACCTGCGGTGGCCCTCAGTGGTCATTAAAACTCAAACGAGGCTTTATGCGTGCGCTTTAACTGCCGTGAAAACATGGCGGCCCCCATAGAGAGGAGCCCCCCGGACTTACATAACATATGTACTTACATAGAGACTTAATGCAGGCACCGATTTCCACACACCAATATGATTCTTGATACAGCATATTGTTCACGGGGCCACACATCGTACGGATGTGTCCTTTGAAGTTGAAGGCTACTCAGAGGGGCCACTGAATCACGAGGAGGTGTTGTACCTTGTTCAGTCAGTCATGGGAGGGAAGTAGCTGATTCAGGCTCAAGGCTCTGGAGCCTACAGCATCGGGCTTGTTCAATCCCCAGACTCGCCTTTATTTGTCACCAAAGGAAGCTCTAAATGCACACAATGACATTTGGGAATGAAAGCCGCCACTTTTTGTTTCCAAAGGTCTCTCCGCACAGCGCAGCGTTGCGGTGTTTTGTTCTTGAACGGGCGGGAAAAGCCTCTGAAATGTTGTGAAGAGCGGAGGGACTCCAACGTATTCATGCGTGCGTGGGCTCCAATCAGACTGTCACATTAGAGTGTGTCCTGGGATTATTACACCATTCGTCAACACACAAAAAGAGTCGCTATCAGACGGCATCACGCCCTGCAGCGCGGGCGCGAGCCAGGGATCGTGCGTGCCTGTGTTTATGCATGAGGAGGAGGATTTGGGCTCGTAATCCCACGGACATTCGACGCTAATTATGGAGTGACCTTAATAAAGTGCGGGATTAATTCGGACATATTGAGAATTTCCACCGTCACCCAGAGCTCCCCAGCTGCCCCCGTGCCTCACGTCAGATGACAGCTGGGCAGCAGCTCGTTATTTCGAAGCCCCTCTCCTCGCGCAACACGTCTTGGTGCACGTGTGGGTTGGACACTCACGAGCTTGGCTGCACACGCAGATGATGTGCCAAGGACAATATCTGTCTGTCTGTCATCACACACACACACACACACACACACACACACACACACACACACACACACACAGGACAGACTCACGTGCTTGAAATACTTTTGTCTCCTTCCCCCTTCATCTCAGCCATCTCCTCGTGTCCTCTAGTCATTTACAATCCGGCCTGGGAATAACGGCCATATTGGACAACTGCAGAGCGGCAGGATTTATGATCGGTGCCAACGTTCAGTCCGAGTGCATAAAGTAGCGGTGTGCCCTGTGGTGTGTGGAGAAATGGTGACGAGAACATGTAAATGCAAATCCCGTTCTATTTTTAATGAGCCACATTGTTAAAATATCTGTGAATCAAATCATACAGCACCTGCTCACGTGGACGTCGGGAGGCGACGATGTCACTGAATTATGTTTGCCATTACGAAAGAGATGCAGGCGATGTAGGAGGATCATCATGCAACGATAATGGAAATCAGACAGTAAAACCACAGGAGCGATCTGTTGTTTGTGGGTCTTCACGTGGTGGATATCATTTTGGAATAACAATATGAATAATCAAAGCAGAAAGTAATAATCCAGTCATACAAACGATAACAACCCCATGTCCTTCTCAGTGAAGCGTTCAGTTCGCATAGAATGTAGATTTTCCATTTCGATGGAATCATTCTGATCGAGCTTCAACACCTCAAGTCACTCAACACCTCAAGGGACAGAGAGGGAGCTTCTCCCGATCCAAAGCACTCCAATCTCAGTTACCGCCATTGTACAAAAGTCCTCTGAACTGAGACCTGCTCTCTTTAAATCAAGGAAACCCATTTTCGTTGGTAGAGATATCCCTTACATCCAAGATACGGACACCGAGGCCATCACTGACAGCTAACTGCTACATGAACACCTCCAAGTAGACTTTCCAAAAATACCCAAACTACTCTCCTTGTTACCTCTCTATCCATCAGCTGTAACCCTTCCTGCACACTTCCATAAATCCCTTCTGGAACCAATTGTATGGCCGGAATTGTGGTTTAATGCTTGGTGAGTCAGACCGGAACATTTTGAAGGGTTGTCTTGTCACTAGACTTTGGTGTTATTCCCCTTCCTTATTTCCTTGGTGTTGATAAGTTGATAAAGATACACATACTGTTTGTCAATGACCTTATAACAGCAGGTTCACCTGGATGGAAAAATGGAGCTATTCATTTGAACAACAGGAAAGTTGAACTCCTTTTAACGGCATGAATTTTAAAAACACTGAGTAGAAAAATGACCTTAAATAGCAATTTCCTTCATTTATTTAACCTTAAAGGATGTACAGGTGTGTGGCCACGATAAGTTAGTGAAACGTGTACCAGAGTATCAAATTGCCCACTATTCATATACTGTCTGTCAAGTAGAAAATATTTCAAAAGGCCTATTCCCACCAACACCTAAGGGTACCAACAAGTTGAATACAATTAGTAATAATTCATCTTATAAAAGTCTCCTGAATCTACTTATATACCACTATTCTGTGGGTCTCCAGGAGAAACCGCGCCAGTGACTCCTCGAAACTGCACTGCAGACTGAGATTAAAGTCTGCTGAAACTGCCCGAGTGTCAGCTGTGGCAGACAAACAACCAAACCACCTCATAGCTGTGAGGCGGAGTGCAGTAAAACATGAGCGAACAAGCAGAACCGACTCTGCTGAATGTCAGACATGTCAGTCAGAAGGCGAGGAGGAGGCAGACGGGGGGTAAAGAGAGGAGGAGACATGAGCTCTGGGGCGAGGTTCGAGCTCGTCTAATTACACATATGTGCTTCCCCCGGGTTGTCGTTTCACTTCGTCTACACTGGGATACACAGACCACGTTGTAATTCACTTTTCGGAAAGTCTGAGGAGGCACATGAAAGCTGAAGGCGCTGCGACAATGGCTGATTATTACACTTCCATCTGTTCGGGGGGGAGACGTCACATTAAATGGCCCGCATTCAGCCGGCGTCAGCACCGGCGCAGTTGGAGTAAAACTCCGGGGAGCCCAGATGTGCCACGGCCCTGACTCATCACTGATGAATCGTGGTCATTGTAGTTTTCTAACCGTCTCCGGGTTTGGCAGAGTTAGGGCCCGAACGCGCCGTTGGAGCGACTCGGCAGCTCCATGCATCACGGCAGCCGGAATGAGTCCGGCAAACCCGTCGGAGCAGGCAAGACGGTGATTGTACCAGAGGCAAGTTGCACTCTGCTGTGTGCATGCAGAGAGTATGTCAACATACTGCCATCACAGGTCACAACATATTGATTGGGGCATTTGATTTTTGAATGGGATGGGTAGTTTGTCTTGGTACTCGAGCCCACGTTTCCTTCCACCACCACAGTGTATTTGTTGCATCAGGAAAAAATAGTCTCCAATCCAATTCCAACAATAGCTTGAAAACCTTCGTGAAGACTTTGCCGCTCCACTGATGTATTGGCCAACATTAGTTCTACTATAATTGACGTGAACCAGCAGTTAAGTGTATTTCTTGTGTCCACGGATGAATAAACTTAATGCTATACAGATCGAGTATATTTGCATAAGGTGGAGCCGCGCACAAAACCGATGTGACACAAAAGTCATACATCAGTAGAAGGGCTTAGATTTACATTTCTGAGGTCATTGAACTGCCCAGCTGCCTCGACACTGAATGTAATAGTGACTAATACTTGCGAGAGTTGTCCCTAAAATGTCTGTAAAATCTCCAAGTCATCGGTTTTTGCCATAAATCTTTACAAACGACCACCAATGAACCCTCGGCAGACACGGAGTCCATCAATGAGAGCTGTGATAAACACTGTTGTCATGTCATCACAGAGGATGACTTTTTGCTTTAAGGGGCGTGGCATACCCATCTCATCGCCCACTGGCTCAATTGTAACACAAAAGTCTCAGTCAACTGGCAGACATGTTGCACATCTGCATTTTCACGAAATTGCTCCTTGAGGTTGATCAACAGAGCGGCAATGACACGCTCTGCTGTTCTTACTGGATCAAATGAGGACACAAGTAGGTCAAGTGTCAGTGGACGCGGCCTTAGTATATTTATCAATGGCCAATGGACAAAGGTCTCATGATTCTTGGCACTGCAGGTACACGTCTGCATATGTGCTGCTGCTGCTGCTGCTGCTGCTGCTGCTGCTTGAAAGACTTTGCAGAGTCTTCCTCCAGAGTTTATAAGCTTGTTACTCCCCACTGACTCGATATTGTCTTGCTCTCCACTTGTGCGAGAGCCCGAAGTCATTAATCCATGGACATATGGATTTTACAAGTGCTGCTATTTCATCTCCTGGCGTTTATGGCATTCGATGGTAAACGCTTGACGGGAGCCACATAAGCAACAAGAGTATTGAGATGAGAACACGAAGAGTGGTGCTCTACATGTACATTCTTTTGATGCCCCTGTGAACGCGGAGTCTGTGTTTTTAGATCTGGATCGTATGTTTTCATATTTCAACATTCATATTGGGTGCCGAGCAAAATCGCATAAAGTTGGGGGCTCGCATTGGCCCCCTCTGACAATGAATAATGTGTATGGAGGCAGGGAGAGCCTACATGGTAATGGCCGTATTTACAAGGACCATCAATCATCTCCATACTGCCAGCAGCCTCATCCCTCATAGGACGGAGCGAGAGAAAGGGGCGGGACCCCTTCGAAACAGACTGCCTCTCCCTCTGTCCCGCCCAATCCGTCCTCTCTTGTCCCGCCCTCACTCCCTCTCTGCCTCTCTCACAGTCCAACTCTCGCTTTTAGGGAAATCAATGGTGATGAAAGTGATGAAGTGCAACCTTGCTAAAAGTTTGCCGGCCTCCCAGCAGAGTCATATTTTTCGTTACGGGAGGGATCACGTGAAAGACACAGCGTCGCGCGTGGAGTTGACAACCCTTGCTGAATGGAAACGAATCGCCAATCCCCGGAAGCGGCCGAAGTAGAGGAGAGAAATCGAAAAAGCACTTCAGCTCTAATTCTGGGTGTCAGAGTCTATGATCCAGAAAAGAGATCGATGCCAAAGACAAACAGCAGCAGGAAGAAGCTGAGACTGTCCAGTGTCTTTACCTCATCCTTCCACAGGAAGTAAAGATGTTTCATGAGCAGTACGTCGTTGGATTAGGATTAAAACACAAAAAGATTGATAAAACAAAGTACGACAAAGACAGGAGTTGAAATTGTAAAATGCAGTGGCCCAAATTTAGGACTTCTCTTCCACCTAGCGGGAGATGGGAGGCTCCACTTTGGTAAGATGCTGAATCCCAGAGTTCCCCAGATGTCTGAAAGCTTCCACAGAGCCAACAGGAAGTGACTCCTGTTTTAAGCCTGGCCCTAATGATCCGATTCAAAAATGTTGGCGTCTCCTTGGCTGGGCTCATTTTTCTTTTAACACAGTCCACGCATTAAATAAAAACGTGTGTCAAATGATTTGATCAAATATTATAAGAGAAAAGTTCCATAAATACTAAGTGAGGGTTGTATCAGATGTCCATCAACGTGGGGTTTTCCCTGCTGACAGTGGCAGAATGCAGAAATCACTACACTGTTTAACTAATGCTACTTCGAAAAGCATCCAATACTGATTGAATATACATTTAAAAATGCTATACGAGGGAACAAGAACCCACTTAAATAAGAAGTGCACATACTTAAGGTCAGACAGTCAAAAGTGGTGGATTAATTAGAAAAGCAAAGGGAGAACTTTGTCCGTCTTGGCTCTAAAGCTTAATGATTTAAAGCTGAAATGAATGGCCTGGTGATTAAGTCAGAGGGAGCTGGCAAAAAAGAGAGGGACTAAAACAAAGGCAGCTGTCCCAGAGAAGAAGTGAGGGCGTGTATGTGGAGAGGAAGATAAGGCGAAGGAATAAAGAAAAAGATGGAGAATGGGATGAGAGGGGAGGGAGACCGGGCCAGAGATAGCCATCATAAATCAAGAAAAGAGCCGAGACAAAAGGGAAGGGGACGCTTCGCAGACACAAACACAGCAAAGTTACCGCGGTTAAAGGAGGGTTGTTTGTGCGATCTGAGAGAGGAGGGAGGGAAAGGAAGAAGTGAGAGGAAAGGTAATGCAACTGGTGACAGGTCAAACATTGATCAGCGAGGGAGAGGAACATGATGAGAAACATCACATCGGATCAGACAGGCGGGCCACAAAGGCGGAGAACAGAGACGAGTCTCGAGTGTATGTGAGGGAGGGAAAGAGCAAAGTATGGAGACGGAGGGAAGGTGAGATAGTGAAACCTGATTTGAAAGGAATTCAATCTGGTGAAAGCAAAGCATTGGGTTCCTCGGGTAACGGGGGTAAACGGATCCATTCTGCCACTTCTAGTAATATTACCACTGTTACATCTCCAGTACCAATGTTCAGCGACTGCTGGAAGAATTTAAACTCTAATCGATTCAGCACAAACTAAAGATGAACCTGAAAAGGTGCCCGCGCGTACGATTTGGTGACCTCCAGAGGTGAATTTGCGTGTTGTATCCATCACCTCACCTTCATGCTTAAGACTTCAGTTGTCATTCAAACTCAAGAGATGTTTGGTGCGTCCATTTTGGGCTACTGAAAAAACATGGCGGCCTCCATGGAGAGGACCCCCCCCTCATGTGAATATACACTAATGGGCTCATTTTAGGGTAAAAAAAAATTAAACATTTACATAATTATAAAATCATGAAAATGTCAGTTTGTAAAATCTTACACACTGCACCTTTAAAAAAAAAAAAGCATCCTGATTTTCTATCGTCACTCTAATACGCGTCTCAAGGGGTCAGACACTGTTGAAAACAGATGAAAACAGAGAGAAATGCATTGAGCATGAGTCTAAGTCAGATGTTGCAGAAGTTCTCAGTATCCCAGGACCTTTCTTTTCTGATCCAGAAAAAAACAAAACACTAAAGACAGAAACAGCCAGGGGACAAACAAAGGCCAGGACAGGCTATGACCAGAGAGGGAGGGCGCAATGATGGAGATGCATGGAGGAGGAGGAGGAGGAGGAGGAGGAGGAGGAGGAGGACGGAATGGTTACACAGCAGGAGTACGGGGGAAACCAGGTGGGAAGGATGGAGGTGAGGGAAGGAGAGAGGAGGAGGGTGAGGAAGGAGTGTGGGAGGAGAGGAGGAAAATTGATAATGTTGGGGAGGTTTTGATCGATGAAAGACGCGAGAGAAGAGGATGAGAGGAGGGATGGAGGGCACTGGCAAGAGACGGAGGAGTGGAAGGGCGATCGCAGTGGGAGAGAGAGGGGTGGGAGGTGAACTGAGAGATCAATGACATTCAGCGCTGGTGCTGTATCACAAATACGGAGAACTACACCTCCCACCCACCCAGGCGGAGTTTCACCCCTCCTCATCCCGAACATCTATCTTCCTCTGGAACAGAATCAGTCCCGACTTTTTCTCTCCTCGCACGTCCGGCCGCTGACCTCGTCAGAGACACTGTGAAAAGCGACAGCTCCGCTAAGAACCACGAGGGGGGCGAATACGAGCCGATTCCCCACCTACAGATGTTCTCTTGAGGGCACTGGGGGAATATGATGCCAGAAGCCACAGCAACTTAAAGGTGGAGGAAATACCCAGCGGACACAAACTGGCCAAGATTCAAAAGTGCAAATGAGCTTCTCTAGTCGTGGGCTTTTAAGTCCTGCAACACTTGAGACGTTGAAAGGAGAGGAAACACACAGTGTGACTCGCGATCAGCAATCGCAGCGCTTGTTTACTGCTTCGAGGTGTCGGCATAAAGCTATTTCAAGTCGATGTTTGCTCCCTGTCTAAATCTAAGACCAGGTTACAATCGGTCATTGGACACTGCAGAAGCCAATGCTGATGTGTTTGAGTGGTCTGAGATCTGAGGACAGAAATTGAAGGGCAGGAGGGCTACACACTCGAAACGCGCACGCGCACACACACACGCACACGCTAGACACAAATAAACAGAGCGAAAACACACAAAGGTCATGATACAAAATAGGTCGTCACACTTGCTGCTGACGGTCTCGAATGGCACACGAGGCAAAAGCAAGCAAACAAAATTCATGGGCAAGGGACACCAGCTTCTGTGTGTATGCGCACGTGTGTATGTGTGTGTGTGTGTGTGTGTGTGTGTGTGTGTGCTTTACCTTAATATGTGTGTTTCAGTATGCCCACATATATATATATATATATATATATAGAGAGAGAGAGAGAGAGAGTGTGTGTGTGTGTGTGCTTTACATTAATATGTATGTTTCAGTATGCCCACATGTGTGTTTCTCTGCATCTGAGAGAGAGAGAGAGAGAGAGAGAGAGAGAGAGTGAGAGAGAGAGAATGTGTGTGTGTGTGTGTGTGTGTGTGCGTGTGTGTGTGTGTGTGTGTGTGTGTGTACGCGTGTTCTAGGCCGAGGCTCTGACAAAGATGGATGAGGCGGAGCCGCCGCTGCGAGGGACTGGTGCGCTTTGGCGTCAGTGACCTTTGACCTCGGAGAGGCCCGGGAGCGGCACACGCGCTCCCAGCATGCATTAGTTAATGACCGATTGCTGTCCCTTCCCAAAACACACACCAACCTCAAGAACAGACAGGTATTTGAGTGTGTGTGTGTGTGTGTGTGTGTGTGTGTGTGTGTGTGTGTGTGTGTGTGCGCGTGCAGATGGGTTATGGGCTAGAGGGAAGGGTAAAACGACAATGACTTGA
>JAFBJT010111567.1:3161-16457 GCA_016785325.1 Chascanopsetta lugubris
TTATTATTGTTATTATTGATTAAAATTAATCATTTTAGTTGTTGCAGTGGTTGTATTATTATTATCTTTATGATGCAGGTAATGCATATCTTAAGAAAGGTCTCCAGTGCTCTGTATTGTTTTGCTGTAAGTCCCACACTGCCCTAGTGGAGCGCTGGAGCAGTTACAGTGCGGGGGCGTGGTATATGTATCCACCACAGGGGGCGCCGTGGAGGCAGAGGCAGAGAACCACTGGTGTAAGTGACAGTCTGGGCAGCAGCAGTGGCAGTGTGACCCACCGTCTTTGTTTGTGCCGTGGGTTCGAACCCCTGCAGGTCGAACAAACACAGCTTGAAAGGATTGATAACGGACATTCCTCCTGCGCTCTCTGGCGCCGTCGCGTGCGGACGACCACGATATTGTTCGATTCTCATTTGAGCAGAAACCTTTTCCAGATGCAGAGAAACGTCTCCAGTTTTATTACTGTCCCACTGCAGAGCAGGTGAACCCTTTAATAACACAGGCATGTGAACACGCAGGTCTGACCTGCAGGTATCACACACACACACACACACACACACACACACACACACACACACAGATGAGACAAAAACTGTATTGGGACCAAACGCAAGGTTTTATTTTGAAATAAATCAGACACAGAGGAGGAGGCTTCCTTTTCAAAATAAAATGTAATGCAATGCAACTTATTGTTGAAGTCAAATCTAATTTAAGAGTTTTGGTCCAACTTTTGCTTCTGATCTGAAAATTTAATCTTGAGAATATTTTTTTATTTTAAATATTTGATCATTTTATTATCGAATCAAATACAGAAGACATGCTTTTACTTTGAAATGAGACTGAGAGGAAGTGCATATAAAACCATAGATTAAAGAATGAATAATAGTATAGAATAAATATCGAATAAAACGCACAAATATTGTCTTTAATGTGAAAGATGAGCGTCTTTTCAGAATAAGACGGGGCGTCGCCCTGGTTAACCTGCCGGAGGCTCCGCCCACATGTTGAGGTGAAACATCAACCTGTGTGTTTCAGGAAGTGTCTCATTATCACTTGGAACCTGAACAGAGACTTTACACGTCTTCATCACCTCGTGGCTTTCTTTCGTCATCGTCCTCCACCACAACCACACACACACACACACACACACACACAACCACACACACACACACACACACACACACTGTCTGTATCTCTGTGTGAACTTCAGACACACAACAACTTTAGCTGCGATAAGAAAATGAAAACAAATACACTCCCTCTCATCTTCACCTCTCTCTCTCTCTCTCTCTCTCCCTCTCTCCCTCTCGCTCTCTCTCTCCCTCTCTCCCTCTCTCTCTCGCTCTCTCTGAGGTTTCTTTCTTCTCCTCAGTCAGAACCTGAGGGAACGTCTGCGTGAGGTTTCAAAGTAAATCGTCTCCACATGAGTCACGATCATCGTCTTTAACCACAGAACCCAAAGTTCAGGTTGTGTCTCCTCCTCCCTCGTCCTCATCTCATCCCTCCATCCTCAATCATCCCCTTAAAGGTGCAGTGTGTCAGATGTGGTGACCTCTAGTGGTGAAGTGGCACGTTGTCTCCATCACCTCACCCTCACTCTCCTGGACACGAGGAGAACCTGTCGTACGTCCACGTTTACTGCTGTAAAAACATGGCCGCCCCCGTAGAGAAGAGATTTCTTATTTTAATTTGATCTATTTCGAATCAAAGTTTCGAACTCGCCGTGACTGTAACTTAGAATTACAATAAGGTGTTTTTTCATCTTTGTTCTCATTAAATTCCCAGTAACGTGGAGCAGAGGCTTCAACGCGCTTCAGGACACATGTTGCTCAGAACACGTGTGTTGTTGAACGTCTCACAGACAAAGTTAAAACATCTGTACCTTTGTCTCTGTCTCTGGATGGTTTGTCCTCCAGCATCACTCTGAACTTCCTGTCTGAGAACACACACACACACACACACACACACACACACACACACACAGAGCCTCCTTTTTGGGATGTTTTCTCTTTGTTTGGGGAGAGTTGCTGAAGCTCTTGTCGGAGTTAGTTCATGAAGTTCAGAGACGAAGAAGAAGAGAAGGTCTCGTGGGTCTTGTCCATTTAAGGACGTGACCACGAGACATTCCTCATCTCAGTCTGACCTCAGGTCTCTGTGCTATAGACTTAGAACAGATAGATCGATAGTTCTAGGATCGATAGATAAATGGTTCTAGGATCAACAGGATAGATGAAGAGTCCTGATCTGACCTTTGACCTCACCCTCTCTGTCGCCCCCTGTGGCACCAATAGGAACTGCAGGCTCCTCGCGGCCCCTTGTGCTTCACGATGACTCAGCGAGGTTTATTTCAAACCTGCCGCGGTTGTTTTCAGTCTGAGTGAGGAAGCGACAGCCGGCGCTTCCTCGGGCGGCGTTGGCGGTGGAAGACGCGGCGTTGTTTTTGATGTGGCCGCTGACTCAGCAGATCGAGTTCAGACCCGGAGGTGAGACGGAGATTTGCGAGGTGTGGGAGGGATTAACCACAGCTGGAGGAGGCTGAGGTGTGTGGCTTGTGTTGTTGTTGTTGTTGTTGTTGTTGTTGTTGCTCGGAGGAAGTGACGCGACCAGACGGGAAAATTCAAGTTAAATAAATGACGCAAATTCTCCGAATATAGAATTTTGCAATTTAAATAATGACACATTTCCCCCAGTAGAATAACGTTTTGCAATTGTCTTGAATATCGTAGTTGCAGTTTGGGTGGTTGACCAGCAGGGGGCCGAGGAGCAAAGAGGAAGAAGAGCCATGGATGAACATGTGTCTGTGGCTGCGGAGTTTTGTGTTTACTTTCAGTCTGCAGGTGTGGAATTCAGCAGTGTGTGCACGGGGGAGGTAACACACACACACACACACACACACACACACACACACATACACACACACGAACACTAAATAGGAAGTAGATACTCTTTGAATATGTGAAAATACAACGAGGGACATGTAGCTGCTACCTGTCCTCAGAACACACACACACACACACACACACACACACACACACACATACACACATTACCACTGACCACCTCTTCACACCACCTCACCAGGCAAACAGGTGTGTGAGTGTGTGTGTGTGTGTGTGTTTGTGGGGGCGGGCGGAGGCAGAAGTTGTTATATTGAGACTTCCGGGGCTAAAAATAGTCCGGTGCAGGTTGGCAGCAGGACACAGAGAGCTGGGTGTGGTGGGGCTCGGTGGAGGGACACACAGAGCTGGGTGTGGTGGGGCTCGGTGGAGGGACACACAGAGCTGGGTGTGGTGGGGCTCGGTGGAGGGACACACAGAGGAACTACTTTGTTGTCGTGGAGTCTGGCGCTGATGCTTGGTGGTAACCATAGCAACGTGTGGGTCCTTTCTTTCATTCCTTCCCTCCCTCCTTGCGTCGTTGTTGGATATATTTTCAATCACTTTGATTTGCAACTTTATTAATCAATCAATCCATCAAGCAATCCATCAGTCAATCAATCCATCAATCAATCACTTTTTATTGATTAAGCTGAACTAGCATTTGTGTGTGTTTTTCACGTTCAGTTGTTGGTTTTATGGAAAAAGTTATGTTATCGGAATCTTTGGCTCTCACTCTCACTCAGACACACACACACACACACACACACACACACACACACACACACAGTTTCAGGGCACATTTATCCTGTCACATCAATCCGTAGGGAACCGATGATCAGTTTACACTTGTTGTTTGGAGGAAACCGTAAACCACAGTGGTGAAGCCCTTCGTGTGTGTGTGTGTGTGTGTGTGTGTGTGTGTGTGTGTGTGTGTGTGTGGCCTCAGGGTATAAGGACGAGAGTTTTTGCTCTTCTAAGGCACATTAGCTGATTCTCAGATTTCTGTTCTCTAATACAGGAGCTGTAATCGCTGCTCTATTGTGACGAACACACACACGCACACACACACACACACACACACACACACACACACACACACACACACACCGTATGTATTCTCCACATATATGTGCACCCTGTCCTTTATGAGCCACAGAATCTCACAGGTGAAAGCAGATCATGTTCCTCTCGTTAAATGGGCCCCTCCCCCCCTCCCCCCTCCTTTCTCCCCCTCCTCCTCCCATCGTTCCCACCTGTCCACTGCCACACCCACTTTTCATGTTCGATTCCCCCCAGTGCCTCGTTAATCACTCAGTATAATTCACTCCTCCATTATCATCCCTCCCTCCTCCTCCTCCTCCTCCTCCTCCTCCTCTTCCTCTTCTTCAAACACTGCTCGTCCCCCTCCAGGCGAGGGCTGGTTAGTGCACATCAAAGGTGTAATTATCAGAGCACTTATCAGGAGGGGGGGGGCACTGTCACTTCATGCGTGTGAGTCGTTACATGTCTGCTCCTGGATACTGTCTCATCCAATCATCACATGTTCAGAATCATATTTTGTTCCTGGACGTTCACTTGATGTTTTCTGTTTTATTTAAGTTGCTCTATATCTCAGTGAGTTTCAATTTAAAAAAAAACAAGTGGCTTTGATCTTTGTGCTTTTTTCCCCTTGCGATCGGCTTTGATCTCGTTTGGATCAGTGGATGAATTCACGGACTCATCCCACTCTCGACACGTGAATTCCTCGCGCGCCTCCTCGGCTGCTCGCGTTCACCTCATCTTCCTCTCCTCCGTTATTTATCACAGCTCTTATAAATATTATTTTCGACCGAACGCGTCGGCTCAACTGCAGCGACGTCCCCTCAATCAAATACGTCCCCTCATGGAACTCCCTCTTCATCACCCTGTGTAAACACCTCTTCATCGGCTCAGACAGGAAGTGATCCCTCCGTGTTGCCTCAGTCTCGCCAGGCGTCTGCTCCGTCCGTCACACGCCGCCGGCTCTTCTGCGTTTTGCTGCGATCAGCATCTCAAAGGTGACATCATCATCACCACCGCGCTCTGTGCCAGTGTTGCCGGTGTTGCCGGGGTTGCCGGGTTGCCGGGGTTGCCGGTGGGCACAGCCGGGGCCACCTGTGCTGACGGCTCAGCTGGATGGCGTCAGCGCTGAAATTCATCGTATGATTCATCGTATCCAACGGCAACAGGAGACAAAGGGAGACAAAGGGAGGAGAACGGGGGCGACCGGTAATCCCGGGTTTCTTAGCGCTGATGGACGGATTTATGAGTTTTCAACACGTTTATATCAGAGTTGAAAAATTAAAACAACAAACCCAGAGGCACAGAAGCTGGTACTTGACCCGGAGTGAACTTTAGAGTCCAGGGTCTATTTCTGCTGATGTGGGCGGAGTTATGCTGGACAGGAGGGAGGCGGCTCGGGAACCAGAGCCGGAGCGGACGCTGGCGTTCTGACCTGAGAGATCATGTGACCTCACAGTGACGCTGCCTGTCGTTGCCGCTTGTCGTCACGGCAACAGTGTGTCTGTCCACTGGACCTCACGACCTCTGACCGGCCTCGGTGAAGGGCTTTTAACGGGTTTTTAGTTAAAGGTGCAGTGTGTGCGATTTTGGTGATTTTTGTCACTTCTGAAAAATATTGCAAAAAAACTTTCATTTTCATGAATTTATAATTTCCCAAAAATGAGCACTTAATTAATGTATATTTACATGAGGAGTGGCTCCGCTCTACGGGGGCGGCCATGTTTTTTCAGTAGTAAACTATACTAAACTGAAGTGGAGCACAGGTTCTCCTCATGTTCAGAAGAGTGAGGTGATGATACAACATGGCACTTCACCTCTAGAGGTCACCACATCTGACACACCGCACCTTTAAGACAAGAGATGAACGTCGTCACCTCTCCATTTTCCCCTGATGGGAAGATAAATGGAGGGTGAGGGAGTTGAAGGGTTCAGGGCATCGAGCCCGAGACTCCTTCAGGTGTCATCAGCTGGAAACATGTGGACGTGCTGCTGCTCGGCCGGCGTGCCCACTCTCGCCCCCCAAAAGAACACATGGTTAAACATCTTTTAATTCCCCCTCAAGTCTCTAATTACGTCCATGATGGAAAAATGAGAGAGAGAGGGAGAGAGAGAGAGAGAGAGAGAGAGAGAGACAAGGCTCGGCAGGTCGAGAACTAATCCTGTCTAATTGCTACATCTCTGTTCCATCATGAATCTGTAGCCAGAGGAAACATATAAAGCAACGTGGGTGTGTGTGTGTGTGTGTGTGTGTGTGTGTGTGTGTGTGTGTGTGTGTGTGTGTGTGTGTGTATATATATCGCTATCCAAAACCGAGTTACTTGGTGCGCAGGAAAACATAAACAAAACAAACATGTCATAGAAATTCCCATTCAACTTGCAATGTCTCCCCTGAACAGCAGAGGGCGACAGCACGGGCTGTTTCCATGGAAGTCGATGAAAAATCGACTCACTTTCTATATGTTTCTCAGTATTTGTCTGTAGTTTTCTGTCTCCTCTCATCCAACATTCTCCAAGTCAATGATTGACAGCTTTGTGGCAGGACTAGGTGGGCGTGTCCTCAAGCTCCCAGTCAGGCTCCGCCTCCTCGCTTCTGAGAAATTTGCACGAAATGTCAAATTCCTTTTTTGTGCAACTAAATTTCTCTGACATTTTCCCACTTCCTACAGCATGACTCATGCTCCAACTGGAATTTGCATATAACATGTAACATATATAACAGATATGAGCGTGTGTGGAGGGTCACGTGACCTCATCCATCCCATAATCCTCCTCCTCTTCTTCTTGTCTCTGGAAGGTTTCCAAACCCAGAGGGAGGTCAGGGAACGTACAGGCGTGTCAGGTGTCAGCACATGAGGAGTTCATGTTCAACGATCTATCAGGCCCCGCCCCCTAAATTCAAACATAAAAACAACAAATACAAATGATGATGCAAAATGATTTAAAATGATCGTGATAAAATACAGTTGAGAAATAAATGAATGGATGAAAAAATGATTAACAAATAAACAGACTAATTCCAATTAAATAAATGGAGTAAACAATCGAATAAACAAATAACATCGGAATCCTCTCAAAAAGATTCAGCCGTTCAATTCCTCTTTTTCCAAATCAAATGTAGAATTGATTTAAAATCCATCCCGAATGAATCCACATCCAATCTGATATTGCTTGTGTGTGTGTCACTCTCACCTCAGTCTCTCCTCCACATATTTGAGGTGTGTGATCTTTGTTTACGTTAGCGGCCGTCGGCCATGTTGACCCGGCCGCGCGCCACGTCCTGTTGGCCTCCCGCCCCAAACCTCCGCTATCTGCCGGAGCGGGAGTTGACCCCAGTGCAGCTGGGTGGCCCCGTCAGAGGAAGTACTTTGGAGTACACAAAGTACACAGAGTACACACACACATACACACACATACACACACTCACACATACACATGTGTGATCATGTAAACCTGAAACTGTCTGATGATCAGACAGACACGTAAAGATCCTCCTATACATCTTCTCCACATGATTCTTTGTTTATATACAGTTCACACACACACTCACTCACACACACACACACACACACACACACACACACACACACTCTCACACACAGCGTGCAATAAACAGAAGTAAACGATGGAGGCTGGAGGTCCAAACACAGCTGCTCAGTGTCCTGTGGCGGAGACAAGGTCACAGATGGACATGTCTCTCTCACTGTCCCCGTCTCTCCCTCTCTCTCTCTCTCACTGTCCCCGTCTGTCTCCCTCTCTCTCTCTCTCTCTCTCTCTCTCTCTCTCTCTCTCTCTCTCTCTCTCTCTCTCTCTCCCTGTCTCTCTTCATTTTATTTTGAAATCACGTTTAACGTAGATTTTTCTCTTGGCGGCATCACGACCGATCGAATCCCGATTATGGACAGCTGAGACTGACTTGCAATTGGTCGAGTGTGGCTGTGGGCGGGGCCTCAGTGCTTAGCATCCACCAGGGTATTTTAAAGGTGCAGTGTGTACGATTTCGGCCATTTTCGTCACTTCTAAAAAATATCACAAAACAATGACATTTTCATGAATTCATAATCACCTAAATGTTTTTTTCCTGCCATGACCTTTAAATGAGCCCTTTAATGTATATTTACATGAGGAGGTGCTCCTCTCTATGGGGGCGGCCATGTTTTTACAGTAGAAGATGTTTAGTACGTCCACTTTTACTGAGTTTTAACAACAACTGAAGTGGAGCACAGGTTCTCCTCATGTTCAGAAGAGTGAGGTGATGACACATGACACTTCACCACTAGAGGTCACCACATCTCACACACTGCACCTTTAATATGTTTCCTCCACGATGGCGTGTGATGTCTCCCGCAGCCCTGAGAGGCTCCGCCCACTCGCAGGCAGGTCAACCCTCATTCAGCCGAGCCCTGCGGCGGGCAGGTCCGGGCAGCGCCCCCCCCCTTCCCTTCAGGCTCCGCCTCCTTTGAAGTGTTTGTACAGTGAAGTGTGATCAGGGAACAGATCCAGAGCTGCATGATGCAGAGACGACCGCATCAGGGAGGGAACCCGTTCCATCACGTTCTACATCTGTGCATTTATGCAAATGAGGAACACGCGTGTACAGAACCGTTACATGTCACATTCCTCAAACTGCACACGCAGCTGCTGCTCAGACTATGACTTTTATTTCATTATTATTATTATATTTTTTCTATTATATTCAGAATGAATCATCTGAATAACTTGTTTATATTTACTATTATTATTGTTAGTAGTAGTGGTATATTTTAAAATCATAATGATCATTATGTGATACTGAAAATTATTATTATCATTATTATTATTATTATTATTATTATGATTATTGTTAGTATTAAAGTCCAAATGAATGATATAAGTTTATATTTACCATTATTAGTAGTAGTATTTGTATTAGTATTTTGAAATCACAATGATCATAATATAATACATACAAAAGTATTATTATTATTTAGTGGCATTAAAGTTGCGTTACAAGCACAACGACATCTCACCAGGTGGTGGCACTGTTCTTCAGATTCTGCAGGAAAATACCTGAAGACGTTTCTGCTGAACAGAAATTCGGCCATTTTGAATTTTGTAGCCATTTTTTACCCGTGTTCATTCTGTCAAAGCTTCACACGTGTGAGTTTGTTTGTTTGTTGATTCATTGAAATTTCTTGAAAGAAAACTAGTTCTCTCTCTCTTCACCTGACACACACACACACACACACACACACACACACACGACAGAATCAGCTTCAGCCACGAATTCTGCCGACAAAGAAACATGAGATGTGAACGTGAGCGAGGGGGAAAGAAAGAGAGAGAGAGAAAACCGGCATTCACAACAAAGAGAGAGAGAGAGAGAGAGAGAGAGAGGAGGGGAAAGGTCAGTGGTGCTGGTTCTGCTTTCTTCCCTCTGATCTCCTGCACTCGTCTAATCACAGTGACAGAAGGAGGGCAGCACCGAGGGAGAGAGAGAGCCGGGCGAGCAACCATGTATGGGCGAGCGAGGGAGAGAGAGAGAGAGAGAGAGAGATGGCTAAAGTTAAAGTTTTGGCAAAGTTACAGAAGCTAAAAATAGAAAACGACTGCTTCGGTGTCTTAGTGGTTTTTCAAATTAAAGGTGCAGTCCCTAAGATTTATATTTTTATTTAATTTAGAATAATGGAATGTAGAGTGAAAAAGGAACTCTCTATACACTTTCCTTGCCCCCTCGGTGGCGACACCTGGTGGCCAGAGGTGCTGTAACTGTACGTTGCGTCTGTCTGACAGTGTTGTGAACAACATCTCTCCGGAACCCGTCGTCGCCCTTTCTTCCAGTTCGCCGCAGTCATTCACTTTGACCGACAGATGAACTGATTAAAGTTTCATAGTCCAAGGTCAAAGGTCACGGCTGCTGTGACACTGTTTGACCTTGTGAACACAATATCTGCAGAACACCTTCATGGAGTTCTATCAAATTTAGCTCAAATGTCGATAATGACTCACAAATGAAATGATTGGATTTGGGAGGTCAGAGGTCAAAGGGCAAGGTCGTGCGGAGCTCATAAATGATTTTTTTACCTGATATCTCACAGGTCATTCTTTACATGTTGTTAAAGGCTGAACGATGCAGTGATTGGATTTCCGAGGTCAAAGGTCGGACAAAGAAAAATGGATCTCCGCTGAAACTGTCTTAATTAGCATAAATCCACAGGGCAGTAACCCGAGTTTTACTGCGTTATCCTCCTATTGTTACCGGGCAGGATTCCTGTCCCCACAGGTATCGGCCTATCACAGACGAGCTGTCTCTCATTGTCACCGCTGTTGTGCGGAGATATATAATCCCGCCTCCACCTGCGCCGGGCGGAGGGGAGGAGCCGGGCGCTAATCCTGCGCTCGGTCAAAATTGAATTCTGATACGGGAGAAAACAAACGCTGAGGCGCCGGAGCCCGAGGGCGCAACGTGTCGTGTGCAGAGCGACGGACAAACATGGCCGCATGCTAACAATAACGATACAATACAAAACACGTGACGACAGGTTCACGTCTAATGTTTATTATTATTCGGAGGAGTATCTGTATATTTTAAGAGATCAAAATATAATATTGAAAAAATATTATTTAGTGGCATTAACGTGGTGCAAGTGCTTCAGATTCTGCCAGAAAACAGGAAGTCGGCCATTTTGAATTTAGTAGCCTTTTTTTTGTGCCGTATTAGCATGTGTGGTACTTTATAATGAGGTTTGTTTAAACAGTGGCTGCAGGAAGTTTCTGATGTACGTTGTTGTTCCCTCTGTCATTTCCTACAAAAACAACTTTCCAAGGAGGGGAAACACACACACACACGCACACACACACACACACACACACACACACACACACACACACACACACACAGAACTTGTATGCATCATTGATTTCCCCTCCTATCATGGGGCCAATGCCTATGCCTGGGCAGCCCCCTGGTGGCTGGCTCCAGTATAGGCCCTAACCCCCGGCTCCTCCCTGACCTCCTCCTCAGAGGTCAGTGTCGTCGTCACGGCGACGGCGACCTCTCACAGAGGAAGCGCTCCGGTCGTTCCCAGGCTCCCGTTAATAAATGAGACGACACCAGCTGATGAACTCCACCAGGGGGCCCCGCCCCCCCGCTGGGCCCATCTTGACCCCCTGTTGTGGTGTTTATGAACATTGGCAGACGCGAACGAGGCCACGCCCCCTTCACCCCCGCACGCTCCCGTCCTCTTGATCCCTGTCAAACCCTCGGTCCCTGACGCCACTCAGGTCCTTTCATCCACTAATCGGGTCAAAATGGCAGCCATGACCTTTGGGGGTGTGACCCAAGAGGAGACCCCCCCCCCATATCACAGACTGGTATATTCCGCGCACATCGATCATGCTAATTTAATTAGGAGCCGCCGTCTTAAATCGCCGCCGCCACTCACACGTCAGATTACAGCGCCTGTGTGAATGTGCGTGATGTTGTTGACGTGTGTGTGTGTGTGTGTGTGTGTGTGTGTGTGTGTGTGTGTGAAGAATGTCCACTGCTGAGCGGAGGGTTAATCTCAGGTTCACACGGAGTTTACACGCCACACTCCGTGTTTATGGCTCACGGGTTTGGACGCATTGTGTTTGAAGGGTGAGGTTGTTGGTTTGAATCCATTTTGAACGATGACAAATATTCAAAGTGGTAAATATTGTCGTCGTGTTTCTGAAAACGTTTTTGTCGTTATTCATTTTGTCGATTCTCGTGTAAATACTTTAATGTCGGCTCTGTTATATTTCTTATGATTCACCATTTTTGTTTGAAAGCATAGAACTAACTGACATGTGAGCGCCCTCTGCTGGATCTGTGGTGGAACTGCTTCACGTGACTTTAGACGGTGAACCGGCTCCAAACATCCCAACTGAATATTTGAGATGTTTAATGAATGTTAAAGGCAGTTAACGAATTCAATAAAACACATAATACATCTCAAATGAAATAGAACAAATAAAATAACCAAACATAAAAGAAAACAGAATGAATAAAGAAAGATAGAATAACATACATTTGATCAATTAGAATGAAATCGAATAAATAAAGGTGTTCCGGTGGGGAAAGTGTTTGCTCCTCTGTGTGAGTGTTTGTTTGTTTGTGTTTGAAATGAGTCTTTGTTTGTTTGTTTGTTTGTTGCAGGGCACCAAGTCTGACGAGCCGTGCGCAGGTCAGGACTGCAGCCGCGGCTGCAGGTGTAACCCGGAGAAAGGCAGCAGGGTGAGTCGCTTCTTCTTCTCCTCGCTGCTTCTCACGCAATTTTCCTTTGACGGCGTTTCTTCTTTGAGTTTTGCGAAAGCGCTGAGCTCAGGAAAAACCAGCGCACTCACATCTGGACCTGAGCTCAGTCACCAACAGGAAGGATCAATGAGATGATCGGGTTTTATTTTCAAGAGGAACTCATGAGGATTATATGAGATTAAAATGTCTGCAGCTCCTCACACTGTGTACATACACACGTACAGATGTGCCATGACAACCTGTGTGTGTGTGTGTGTGTGTGTGTGTGTAGGTGAAGATGTTACTGAGGGGTTGTTAGTCTGACAGAAGCCTGAACTCTGACATCATAAACTTCATTGTCTGTGTGGAGCGTCGCCGTGACGACCTGTCGGCCGTTGCCACCAACAACCGCAGCTCATAAAGAGATGATGGAGCCGAGAGCCGTCATAACACCCCCGGGGGGCGGGGCCTCGGAGGAGGAGGCGGAGCCCCCGCTGGCCCTGAGGGGGCAGAGCGGGAGATGTTCAGATGAAAGTCAGATTGTGTTGTGGTGTTGTGAGTCTGTTCGAGCCGCTGCCCGACAGTAAAGATCCTCGGGGCACGACAGAGGGTCAGAGGGTCAAGTCTCAGTTTCCTCTCCGGGTTTTTAAATCAGACAGGAAGTGGATGAAACTGGTTTGACGGTGGCATTTCAAAATAAAACTTCAAAACCTAGTTAGAGAAGTGAAAGCAGCACAAGATGGATTACCTCATATGTGTCTGTATTCGTGTGTGTGTGTGTTTGTGTGTGTGTGTGTGTGTGTTTGTGTGTGTGTGTGTGTGTGTGTGAGACTGACTCTAAACAACAATTAGTGTCTGACCCAGGTGACTGACGACTAAATGACACAGTGACGAGCGACACACTGACCTGCCGCTGAAACACGCACACACACACACACACACACGCACGCGCACACACACACACACACACCTCTAAATGACACAGGCAGCCGTTGTATATTTACCTGCTCTGACACTTATTGTTATGACACTTTAAGGTGCTTATTTGTCTATTTTCAGTTTTACTTTTGTGTGTGTGAGTCAGCCGGGTCACGTGTGTGTGTGTGTGTGTGTGTGTGTGTGTGTGTGTGTGAGGTCTATGAT
>JAFBJT010111568.1:0-10584 GCA_016785325.1 Chascanopsetta lugubris
TAAAGACGGGCTTCACTCAAGTGGAGACATTTGGGGGTGGGGTGGGGGTGAGGGGGGTGTGGGGTGGAGGGGGGGGGGGGCGCTCTTTGACGGAAGGAAGAAAGAAAGAAAGACAGAAAGAAAGACAGAGAGTGGCGCAACGACAGGTGATGCACTTTTGAAGGTGCGCGAACGGAAACCCAGAGAGCGACGGGTGCTAATTAACAAAGACGGCACTTTTACGGCGGCGGCCCGATTGTTCCGCAGACACTCGAACCCGTCAATGCCGGACTCTCTCTCTCCCTCTCTCTCTCTCTCTCTCTCTCTCTCTCTGTCCGTCGAGGCTCCTTGTGAATTACATTCAGCTCAGGCGGCGGCGGCGGCGTCTACAAATCAATGCATTTACTTAACTGAGCATGAAAGAGCCCAATGAGAGGAATTGACTGTTAGTCTTATTCACAGCTTGACAAGACAAGAGTCTCTCCACTCGCCGCCTCTTCCTCCTCCTCCTCCTCCTCCTCCTCCTCCTCCTCTTCCTCTTCCTCCTCTTCCTCCTCCTCCACCTGCTATCGAGTGTCTGTCGGCCCTGATACAAACCAAACAAGCTCAAACTTTCCCGTGTTTTGCGCCCTCTCAGGAATTCAGTTGTTATCAAGTACCGGACTTTAAGTTCGTCCAATCTAAAGTCCTCCTCCTCCTCCTCCTCCTCCTCCTCCTCGTCTTCATCGTCTCTCCACGCTCGGTCTCTCGCCTGTTATTCGCTGGTATTGTTGGATTGAGATGAGTCGGGGGCTCTTTCACACCAGCTAATCGAGATGTATGCGCTCGGCCCCGGGGAGGTTGTGGGGGCTTTTATTGCCTCTCCCCGAAGCCCAGCGACACAAAGAAGTCAACTTCCGCCAGGTTAATATCCCCCCCCACCCCCCACCCCACCTGCCCCCATGATGTTCTCAAAGGGCTTTAAATCACAGTGTTGACTCCACTCTCCCACCTCCGCCTCCTTCCTAATGCTCTCCTTCCTGTTGTTTGCCAATCAACTCCGAGATTGCTCCGCTCCGCTCCGTGTTTGTCACATTCCAGACGTTCTCCAAACGAAATCCTGTTTTAATGTATTTCCCCCCCCCCCTTTTTTTTTTTTTTCTTTTTCTCCGCGTGGTTCTTTCCACAGTTGCCGAGTCCTTTGTGTTTGTGCGAGTCTGGATGTCGCGCACATACTGATGCAGAGCTCCATTATCCGGGGTTTGGCCTGAGGGAGCAGAGAACCCCCGAAACATGGAGACGGACACAAAGAGCAGACAAGGAGCCGGCTTTTCATTTACTGTCGGCGAATAGTCACCGACACAGGACCACGTCCTTTATTTGGGGCCGTCACGTTACGGTTTCTGGCAACTCTCCGGGCATTAACAGATTAAAAAAAAAATGTTTTATTCATATTTATCTTTTTCCTGAATTCAGAATCAGCTTTATTGGCAAAGTAAGTGATGCACCTTTAAATTAATTGACCCATATACCCATAAAGTACAAAATATTAAGTTTTAAATAAAAAGTCTGTTTATGGAGAAAATTAAAAAAAGAAAATATTGAAGAAACTTTTTTTTAAACCTCGTGATATTAAACTTTACTTCTATTTCTTTGACAATAATTATGTACATTAATCATATACAGTATTTTGTCGATATAAAATATATTGAAAAATCAATAATTATTATTTTTGTTGTAATATTCTAACACCTATTGGGTTTAATTATATCAACATCAAAATTACACAGGTCCATTAGATATCCATGTAGTTCTGTAGATTTATTTTTTATTTTTTATTTTTATTTTTACATAATAGCTTCTTAATTTTCTACTTTTAAAGACGTTTTTTCTAAAGAATCCCAACCAAAACTTTTTTTTCCAGTTTAATAATGTGATATAATGATATATTCCAATGTGACATATACGTATGTCATGATCATTTTGTGATATTGGCTGAAAGGAACTTATTAACTCAATGTCATTTTGGGCCACACTCCAAAACACTGGTATCACTGTCAGACCCCAGAACCTACTGTGTTTTTGTTTTTCCGTTTCTCAGAACACTTCTGCTGGGGAGAGGAATATAATCGAATAGCTGCTAAAAATACCCGAACAGATCTGCGGATTTATCCTGAAAATTAGATTTAGATAAACACTCCTATATTACATCTGCTTGTTTGATTCATTGCCCATATAAAATAATAGTCCTTAATAACAGACAGCTTTAAAATTTAAGCGTCTGCAGCGCTCATTATTTCCTCCTTTATGACATGAATGATGACGACTTATAAAAATCCTGTAATTTTCCCATATTTTATTTTGAAAATCTCCCCCTGGTTTTATTTCACCACATTTCTCAGTTCAGAGCTACTGTTCTGAAAATTGTGTTTACCGTGACCTCCGGTGTGGTCGGAGGAGCCTTCAACCCCCGGGCAGGAAATAGATCTTTTCTCTACAGGAAGGGGGCGGGGCACTGAACTAACCCCCCCCCCCCCCAACATGTCACTTTAAAATGTTTTATTCCAAGTTGATACAAAGCACCTCTGTTTCTGAACAAGTCGATAGTCCTACATTTAAATGAAGACGTGTGCCAGTTAAAAATCAATGGTTAATCAAAGCTCTCTGCAAACAGCCTTCCCACTCGATTCGCGCGTGTGTGTGTGTGTGTGTGTGTGTGTGTGTGTGTGTGTGTGTGTGTGGCTCAGTGCTTGTATGTGTGTGTATCTAACAGCGGCTCGAGCCAGGGGATCAGTCTGTATCTGCCCGCGCTGCTCTCCAGTACACAGCCTGTTTGGAGGATTGCTGGTGTGTGTTACAGAGTGTGTGTGTGTGCTGCAGCGCTCTGCTCTGCTCCCTCACTGCCTCACCGCCTCACTCCCTCACTCCCTCACTGCCTCACTGCCTCACCGCCTCACTCCCAACCAGGCTCAGGTGCTGCACCGAGCAGGTGCAGTGTTTGCAGAGCAGATGCGGCGCCTCGCTCGTTTCTCTCGGCAGACGGGGAACGGACGGGTTCCTCCTCGTTCATCCAGCCAATCAATGTTTGCGATGGAAAACATGAGTTTACTCCGTATGTGTTTATATATACACAGAGAGAGAGAGAGAGAGAGAGAGAGAGAGAGAGAGTGGCATGATGTCATCATTTACATGTGACACCATGAATAAGTCATGTGGCAAATGAGGTCATGCGTTAGAGGCCAACTGATATAGATACAATATGATGCCATCCCATAATTGCTCGTGATTAATGATTGATGTGTAGAACTGATCTGCATTTAAATTAGGAATTTAAATCTTCATGTGAAAATGTGGAATTAACAATATTACTTGGTAAAATCCCTTTACAGTCTTTTTTTTTTTAATTAAGAAAAAAAAGAAAAGCGTGTCTTGTTTAGGCCGGGGCGTGTGCAGTCATTCTAAAATGAAAATTAAAAAATAAATACAAAATAGGTCTGTGAAGTTTTATAATGTCAACAAATGGAAATCAAAACAAGTGGGACTTTTTTGTTTTTCAAAGTGCACAAAAATGCCTGTCAGGATTTATTTTAGTTTGTATTCTTTAATTATTATTTACTTTAGAAGAAGATGAATCTTTAACAATGTTAAACGAACAACAACACTTCTTTTTCTGTTTTCATAATTGGCCCTGAGAGTGATTCTAAGTCTGGCTCAGTGTTGGTCACTGTAAATTTCCACGTATTATTCAGAGCTTAGCATTTTTTTATTTATTTATGTGTTTGTGTGTTTGTTTGTTTGTTTGTGTTGGTTCAAACCAGGATGCAGTTGATATTTTTTTTGTTTCCCATTTTCAACTGAAGTAATTAAAACACACCAACATGAATAACCGTCAAACGTTTCCATGGCCCCTCATTACATTTTTCTAATTAGTAATTTATTTTGAACTGAAATTTTCAAAAAATCTTTATTTATTTCCTTTGTCGGAGGCTTTTTCCCCCATTTTATCCTTTTTCATTAATATTTTGCTCATGTTAAGTCCCTGCATCCACACACAGAACATTAGCAATGTTAATTTAACAAATAACAGAACCCCCCCACCCCCCCCCACCAACACACACACACACACACACACACACACACACACACACACACACACACACCTACCTCTCTTAAGTGCTCTCACCTCTGACTTCACAATATATTTTTGGAAAAGTGTTTTGGGTGTTTGCCCCGGAGCCGTATCAGCTCCATCAGTGAACAAACAACTTTCCAAACCACATCCAACATTTCCAAATATAAAGAAATCTACATTTGTTTAAACACCTGTTCCACTTTCTTAAAGGTGCAGTGTGAACGATTTCATTTTTGTTACCGCTTAAAATATTACAAACCGATTACATACTGACATTTTCATGAATTTATAATCACTTAAATGCTTTATTTTTTTCCCATTACCCTTAAAAGAGCCCATTACTGTAAATGTACATGAGTAGATGGGGGCTGCCATATTTTTATAGTAGTAAAAGTGTATAAAGACGTATTAAACATATTTTTTAATGACAACTGAAGTCAACCACAGCTTCTCCTGCATGTTCAGAAGGGTGCGGGTGAGGTGATGGATGCAACATGCAGCTTCACCTCCAGATGTCACCAAATCTTACACACTGCACCTTTAAATCGAGACTCTAAAGAACCTAATCTCCGTGAGCTGGGCGTCCTCTGCGCCGCCCAACCAAATTAAAATGACCTCTGTGTGCGTTGCTTCCTCGCAGTACGACTTCGTGGAGCTGTTGGACGGCAGCCGCCTCATCGCCAAGGAGCACCGCAGCCTGAGCGAGCCGGGGGAGTCCAGGGCGCGGCTGGAGCACCCGGTCACCGTCCACCAGGCCGGATTCATCCAGTACCTGGACTCGGGCGTGTGGCACCTGGCGTTTTACAACGACGGCCGGAGCGTGGAGGCGGTGTCCTACAACACCATCGTACAGGGTAAGAGGTCACACGTCCGCTGTGGCGCCGCCTGATGGGGAAAGATGTGTAATGACGCGTTTGCTGGGGGCGGGGTTCATTTTCTTTAAAGGTGCAGGGTGTAAGATTTGGGTCCTTTTTTTTTAATACATTTTTATATCTTGTTTATAAGTTTATAAAACAATTATATGTAGTAAATTGTACATATGTATAATCACCACAATGTATGACCTGCTTTTTACATAACACTCAAATGAGCTCTTTAATGTATATATACATGAGAAGCGAGTCCACCCTCTGGGGGCCGCCATGTTTTTACAGTAGCCCAAAGTGGACGTACTAAACATCTTTTGAGCTTCACTGACAACTGAGGGCCACCGTAGTTTCTCCCGCATGGTCGAATGGGAAGGGTGAGGTGATCAACAACATGCAACTTCACCAGTGGATGTCACCAAATCTTACACACTGCACCTTTAAACAAAAAAAATGTAAAGGCTGCTGTGGAAATTGCCGCACAAACACAAACTCTGCTTCTCAAAACTTTACCCCCCCACCCCTCCTCCCTCACCCCCCAACTCCCTCCTCCCCAGGAGGCAGATTCAGGTTCCCCTCAGAGGGTTGTGGATTATTGTGCTCGACACTTTAACAGCAGACCATACACTCACCGCATTGATCCCCCCCTCTCCCCACCCCCCCCCCCCCCCCCCCCCCCATCAACCTCCTCTCAACTCTGTGAAATTTCCTTGTGGGTTTTGAAGGAAGCAAAATCACTAAGGTTGATTTTTTATTTTTTTACTTTACGGTTTCCATCGGGACATTCCATCGATCCGTCTCCGCAAATATGAAGGTATCGATGTGTGGTGGTGGTGGTGGTGGTGGAGAGGGGAGGGGGTGGAGGGGATTTGGGGGGCGGGAGGGGGGGGGGGGCGTGGTTGGTCAGAATTGCCTGGGTCCCGACGACGCGCTCCAGCACACGCCTGGGTCATTATGAAAAAAAGTTTTGTGAGAGGCCGCAGTCCAAACTGCGGCCTGTGGTAAATCATGTTTTGGCCCGCAGCTGATTCTAAAATCTAGTGAATATAATGGAATGTGGCCCACACATGAAACACATGCATTTGCTCCAATTGGAGCAAAAAGCACAATATAAATCAGCATTTTTTTTCTAGTTACTCGTTATAGTTCATAGCAGGGCTGTCAAACCTGTAGTTCAGGGGCCACATGGGGTCAAATTTGATCTCAAGTGGGCGGGGCCAGTCAAATCGCAGCATGAGGACCTATGAACTGTCATGGAATGTGCTCCAATTGGAGCAAAAAGCACATTATTCAGTAGCATTTGTGCTATTTACTCGTTATAGTTTATAGCAGGGGTGTCAAACCTAGAGTTCAGGGGCCACATAGGGCCCAGTTTGATCTCAAGTGGGCGGGGCCAGTCAAATCACAGCATGACCACCTATGAACAACATTAACAAGAACGTCAAATGTCTCCCGTTGTTTTAGAACAAAAAAAGTCCAGTTGTGAACAGAAGGAAAATACCGCGGCGCCGCTCTTTCCGAGCGATGGTGTGTTTGAATGGACACGAGATCCCAGGATGTTGGATGTGTCAGATTAACTGGGAGCGGATTTGACATGTAAACACTTGGATTCAGATCAGTTGTTCGAGTGGGCCGGAGGTCGGAGGCGGACGAGGGCACAGGGCGAGGAATTACCCGGCCTAATATGAAAAGCCGCGGCGTCGGCGTCGGCGTCGGCGTGGCTTTAACTCAACACGCCTCGGAAGATGGGCGGCGGCGTGCGCGTTATGGCGGCTTAGACCTTAGTGGGACATGGACAAACAGCTGTAAATGTATGCCAACGCTGATACCGGCTCCCACAGATAAGGGGGGAGGGGGGGGGCACTTAGAACGCTCCGATTTATGGGAGTCGGTATCTGGGTTGTCTGGCAGAATCTCCCAAACTGTGCCGGTATAATGTGGCTGTAATATATTGTAACTGCCGCCTCCACAGAATCCGTCATGGAGTGCACACACAACTGCTACGGGAAATGTATGCCAACGCTGATACCGGCTCCCACAGATAAGGGGGGAGGGGGGGGGGCGCTTAGAACGCTCCGATTTATGGGAGTCGGTATCTGGGTTGTCTGGCAGAATCTCCCAAACTGTGCCGGTATAATGTGGCTGTAATATATTGTAACTGCCGCCTCCACAGAATCCGTCATGGAGTGCACACACAACTGCTACGGGAACGGCGAGTGTGTGTCCGGCTCGTGTCACTGCTTCCCGGGATTCATCGGACCGTACTGTTCCAGAGGTAATCCATCCAAGCTCTTGTATTTCCTTATTATTATCATTCTTTGAAAGAAATTTTTTTTTTTTTAATTTCCATCCATTCAGTATCAGAGGTGCCTAAAGAGAGAGTGTGTAGGATTTAGCGTCAACTAGTGGTGAAGTTGCCCAGTGCAGCTGGACAGATTTGTGCACAGGAGAAGCTGTGTTTGTCTAAAGGTCTTTAGTTTGTCCATTCTGGTGCATTTAAAAAAAAAAAAAAAAAAAGTATAATGGCAAAGTAATGCATTTATTTTACATTTTAGATTGTGTTTTTAAACAACAACAGAATTGGTCAATTTAACAGATTGTGGGAAAAAAAATGCATGTATTGCATTTATTTAATTCTAATTTTGTTCATAGTTTCATTTTTCCATAACCACTCATCAAGCAATTTCTGGATATTTTAATGTGCTAATGGATAATGGAAGCACTATTTAAAGGTACAGTGTCGGATGTAGTGACATCTTTTGGTGCAGTTAGAGTTAGCACCTTTTCACAACGTATAGAAGAACCTGCACTAGCTCATTAAACCTCTAAATGTGTTGAATTTGTCCATTTTGAGCTACTGTGAAAATGTAGTGTCAAATCCCAGATGCTCATTGCTCTGACGCAAACATCAGTATAATTAAAGTACCGTCCGTAACATCACCTAAATCTCACACACTGCACCTTTTAATGCGACAAAACGTGTTGATTCGCTCTCCCCCGGAGAATCGGATCTGAGGGCGACGGCAACTTCCTCCGCCTCAGACTATAGATTCTATTTAAACTTTCGGATCCATCTCGTCTCTGTATAATAAGGCCGAGGAGTTTCTTCTCCTTTGTTCCTCGACGCAGTGAAAAGCAACACGTCCTGACTCTTCTCAGAGGAGCTGTATTTTTGGCTCCGACGGAATCGGCAAGGTCACGTGCGGATGAGTCAGAGCGAGCGGCGATAGGAAGTTTATGAGGATCCGATGAGTGAGTTTGAAGAATACGATGAGGATGTTTGAGCTACTTTCACCAGAACTTCAAGTGGAACAGGAGCAGGGGGGGGCGTCCACACGGGGGCTCGGGGGGGGGGGGGGGGGGGGGGGGGGGGGTGGTGCTAAGACTGTGGCGCCCTGGCGCGACGGCGCTGTTCTATTGTTCTATTGTTGTTGTATTGCACGTCTTTGTCTTTTGTCCCTTCTATCTGTAGACACGATTATAGTCTGACATGTTCATGAATGTAGAACCTCCTGCTTGGATGCCTTTCTTTCCACGGGACCCCGAAAATAATGTATGTTTACATCAGGATGCGGTTCCTTCTCTGTGGGGGCCACCGAGTTTTTACAGGAGCCCAGAGTGGACATACCAACATCATCGGAGCTTTATTGCCAACTCTGGTTCATACCAATCTGCTCTGTCCTGATCAAATGCACTTTCCCTAAGTTTGGTCAACTCATGTGCAAACACCATATATATATATATATATATATATGTATTCCACTCAGAGCTCCTCTTCGCCGATGACATCATCTCTAAAATTCCCTCCAACACAACATTTGGAGATGTCAGTGGCGGCTGCTGCGCCGTGAGACGCGTTGGCTGCTGACACATCTCTCAGTCCCAGTTCATCTGTAATAAAACATAATACTGGCTGATATAGTCTAGTATACGTTGCAGGAGATTTATTGTCTGACTCTGGCAGACATAGTTTGGAGGTGGGGAGGGGCGGGCGGGGGGGGTGGGGGTGCGAGGGGGGTAATGATTCTTCTTTTTTGTTCTTGAAAGCTCCGGGCGACACAAACAAAACTCCATCCTCCCTCGTTGTGCCGAGGAAACTCCAAACCAACAGGATCAACATGCAGCCACAGATCAGGATCCTCACTGGGTTTTTCTGTTGTTGCCGCATTAAGATTTTAGATTGTTGTTGCCTGCACCTTTAAAATGTGTATTGGGGGGTCCTGTGTTCGCCGGCCGCCGCCGTGGTTTTACAGTGGCCCAGCATGGACAAGCTCAACACATTATTCTGAGCTTTAATGAAAGGTAGATGCTGCCGTCGGCTCCCCGACACAGCTGCAATATGCAACTGCACCACTAGATGTCGCTACACCTCACATGCTGTTTCTCTGAGTGATACTACAAGTGCATACAAATGCAATAAATGGATGGATGGATGGAAGAATGGATGGATTGATAGGTAGATGATGTATAGAAAGACTATGGGTGGATGGATGGGAGATGGATGGATGAATGGATGGATGGATGGATGGATGGATGGATGGATGGATGGATGGATGAATGGATGAATGGATGGATGGATGAATGGATGGATGGATGGATAAATGGTTATGTAGATGGGTGGATAGATAGAGGATGAGGGAGAGGGAGTGATAGATAGATAAGTGGATGGACAGACAAACAGATAGATAGACAGATAAATGGATGGATGGATGGAGGGGTAGATTGATCGATCGATCGATAGATGGATGGATGGATGGAGGGGTAAATTGATCGATCGATAGATGGATGGATGGAGGGGTAGATTGATCGATCGATAGATGGATGGATGGAGGGGTAGATGGACGGATGGATGGATACATGGATGGATGGAGGGGTAGATTGATCGATGGATGGATGGATGGATGGAGGGGTAGATGGACGGATGGACAACAGACGGATGGATACATAGACACCACAAACACTAACTCATCTCCCTCCCCCTGCAGCCTCCTGCCCCGTCCTGTGCAGCGGAAACGGCCAGTACACCAGGGGGCGCTGTCAGTGCTACAGCGGCTGGAAGGGCACCGAGTGCGACGTCCCCTCCTCCCAGTGCGTCGACCCCCAGTGCGGCGGCCACGGCCACTGCGTGTCGGGCAACTGCGTTTGCAACACGGGCCACAAGGGCGCCAGCTGTGATCAAGGTAACTCCTCCTCCTCTTCCTCTTCCTCTTCCTCTTCCTCCACCTCCTCCTCTTCCTCCACCTCTTCCTCTTCCTCTTCCTCTTCCTCCTCCTCCACCTCCTCCTCTTCCTCGCCGCGACGCAGTGTTTGTGTTTGCGCTCAGGAGGAATCGACGCACAATCGGGGCGCTTTCGACTCGGCCGAGCAGATAATAACTCCGGATGCCGGCGCTAGCATCGATAGCACGTGTATCAATTAGCCGGCGGCGCGGCGCCGCCAGTGGAACAGATTGTTCGGCGCCCGTCGATGCAGTCACCTGGCGGAATGTTCCACAGCTGACGGAACCCGTTCGCGTCGATCCATCAGTGACATGTGCTCGCCGAGGAGGGTGCAATTCTTCTCTCTATTGTCAAGCCCCTCCCCCCCCCCCCCCCCCCCCCCCCCCCCCCCCCCCCCCCCCCCCCCCCC
>JAFBJT010111569.1:10402-37313 GCA_016785325.1 Chascanopsetta lugubris
TAGCTGAACTGTCATTACGCTCGCTCACGCACACACACACACGCACACACACACGCACACACACACACGCACACACGCACGCACGCACACACATTCCATCTCACTCACACTGTCTCTAGTACACACACAGACTTACACATCCTCTCTCTCTCTCTCTCTCTCTCTCTCTCTCTCTCACACACACACACACACACACACACACACACACACACACACACACACACACACATATGCGGAACACGTCACAGGAGAGCAGCTAGCGGTAACATTATGAGAGAGTTGGAGAGATCTGCTAATGGGATAGATTAGCGTGCCCTTGGTCACAACGGCTACAACAGAGTGAGTGGAGCTGTGACTTATATCCATGTCCACCCCCCCCCCCCCTCCCACCCCCCCCTCCCCCCTCCTCCCCCTTTCTTCACCCCTTTCTACTCTCTCTCTCTTTCTCTCTCTCTCTCTGTCTGTCCCCTCTGACCTCTTCCTTTTTCTTTTTCCTGGTTTTCCCCTTCGTCTGTCTGTTTCATATATTAGTCCATGTTTTCCTGTTACTCTGATTGCAGTGTTATTTGGATCATAACTCTCTCATCACCTGTACTTTCATGTTCAAAGTATAGACGATTAACTGTATCTTTCATAAACTGAAGTAAAAAAAATATGAAAGAATACACATACAGTGTATGACTTCAGAGTAAGAATTGTAGATCTGGCTCCTACAAAATAAAACTGCAAAGTTAAATGAACACTTATTTTACATTACTTCTTATTTTATTCATCAATAAAATATGATGCATTTTAGAGAGATTTTACGACAGATGTGTATTTTAAGGAGATTAAAAAAAGATACTTCATTTGATATTAAAAATTATCTGATGTACTTTTGTACTGTTGCATTGGCAAATATGACCACACACACACACACATGCTCACACACACACACACACACACACACGTCACTAATGATGTCTTCTCACATTCAAACATACACTGACCTTCAAAACAATGAAACATATCAGGTGCTTGGGTCAGTGAGTTGTGAAGTGCAAGAGAAACGTGTTTTTTTATCTATTGATATTTATTGGTATTCAGATCCAGGTGTGTGTGTGTGTGTGTGTGTGTGTGTGTGTGTGTGTGTGTGTGTTTTAGTGTGCATGTGTGTCTACACTGACCCCATCTCGGCACTCCTGACCGGTTGAATGCAGGCTGAATAAATTAGTGCTGATGCTCTGCGATGTAATTATGCTGCTGTCAGGACGGCCCCTCTACTCAAATTCATTTTAATAAAGTTGGTCTCCAAGGTTACCGACCGGGGGTCACCTTCGGTGTCAGCCCCTATGGATCACGGCAACGCAACGCTCTGCGCGTCTGCGGTCGGAGAGCGGCAACACCTCAACGCGACGGCGTGAACCGTCCACACCACAAACACCAACACAGACACGCTGAGGACGGAGGCGAAGGGGAGGACGGAGGAAACAAGAGTGGCAGAGGGGATGATACAGAAAGAGAGAGAGAGAGAGAGAGAGAGAGAGAGAGAGAGAGAGAGAGGGAGGATCAAACTATGGGAGAGAAAACATGGGGGGGAGGAGGAGGAGCAGAGCATGAAGGAATGAAAATGAGAGGGAAAGAGTAAAAGCAGAGGGGAGGACAAGGGCAGAGGGACAAGGAGAGGGCAAGGGAGTGTCTCTCTTGGGCAGATGGCGGAGTGTATTCTCATTTGTCCCGTTACAGTGTGTGTGTGTGTGCTGACACTAACCTCCGGGGCAGAGCTGCAGCACAAAACACGCTCTCAATTAGCCAATAACACATACAGCTGCTGGAGAGGGAGGAGACACGGCGCCGTCTATACACAACAAGCAGGTAAACACACACAAACACACACATTTAAATGAGCTCTTTATGTCTTTCTCATGACTGCGAGGAGATAGAAATAAATAATGGGAGAGTAAAGAAAAGGTCGTTCTGCACATGATGGGCTAAAACGCTACTTGTGATCATTTTAGAATGTATTTTTTTAAGATTGATTTAATTTGATTTGATGAATGGCCAAAAAATGCAATGGTTGTATCTCTACACTGGAGCAAACTACTGCTCCAACTTTTACATTTGGATTTATTTGATGCAAACAGCTCATACTGTCACACTTCAGGTATCACCTCAGTGATGTCACTCACCTTCCTTATTAAACATGTCAACTATTGAAGATAATCCTGCATTATTGTTCAAATCGACTCCAAAATTAAGTTCTGCAAAACCTCAGTGCAAAGAACTGTGGTGATTATTAACTCATTCTACAAAGAGAGAGAGTATTTTATATATAATTCCTTTCCATCGTGTATAAGGAAGTGCGCGTTGGTGTGTTTACGTATCTGCAGGGCCTCCGCTCTCTGCCTGCGACCTCTACGCTGAAAAGGCTGGGAACTGAACCCACAACCTCGCGCATCAAAGGTGCGTGCTCTAACATGCCTCATCCTCTCATCGCTTCGCTGCGCGTGGGCCATTTCTGAGCATCGCTGCACGCACCCACTCCTCCCGGTGTCGTTGGAAAGCGCTGGAGGGGCCACGAATCCTGCACCCTGCACCTTTAAAGTGACATTTCGTGCACGCGTGAAACCTCATTGTCGAGCCGCGCACAGGCGGCGGTACCGGCGGTGGTCTGCGATCCCTCGGCGGGTGAGAGCGCGTCGCCCGGCCGCGCAGGCCGAGGTGACTTTGACTGGCTGGGTAATAGTTAGAGCAGCATGCTTTGTTAGCCCCAGGTAATTTATGGTTGAACCGGCCTGATCGTCTGATACAATCCACTGCCCTCACTGTCTTTACCAGCGCCGCTCCCAAAGACACAGAGAGGAGGAGGAGGAGGAGGAGGAGGAGGAGGAGGAGGAGGACTCTATCCCAGGCAGAGGGAGAGAGAGAGAGAGAGAGAGAGAAAGAGACGGATCTTAAAGCGCAACACGCACAGAAATAATAAAGCAAAGAAATGAATGTGACAAAAGTGAGTAATGCAGGTGAAAGGCAGCGAGAGGAATTAAAGAGTTGCGGAGCAGTTAAGTTCTCGGCATCTCTCCTGAGGAACGCGCAGAATTAGATTGCATTACGGGACTGACAGTCCATCCGTCTGGACCGTAGCACGACGGAACATTTAGTTAATTGAATGATTAATAAATTCAGCTCACTCGCACTATTTCACTCCACCGGTGGGTTTGGATAAAAATGTCTGCCAAACGCGAGGCGCCGTAGATCACATGGTTGAAAAAATCCTTTTCGCCTGGTGGAAGCTGAGCCGAACGAGTCGCGCGGTGGGCACCGGTGGTCTTCAGCGCCGAGGACCACCCCCCCAAAACTGAGGGAGGGGACGGAGCGGGACATTTGTGCCGTACATGAAACCGGGCCTCGAGCCACGTACAGAGAGCAGAGAGGCCATCGTACCCTGTTCACTGCATGTTAAAGGTGCAGTGTGTAAGATTTGGCGACCTCTAGAGGGGAAGTTGCGTGTTGTGTCCATCACCTCACCCTGATTCTTCTGAGCAGGAGGGAGAACCAACGGTAACCCCTCGGCCGCCGTTAAAACTCCGGGCTACAGTCAAAACATGGCGGACATGATTTTAAACGTCCATGTGGTCGAAGGGACAGTGACTCCTCACGCGCGCCTCGTGTCCGGGCCTCGTGAGTCGCGCGCAACTTATCTATCCTTGGACGGATGCAGAGGTCACGTCAGCTCATCAAAGCGCCTAAACGTATAGACTCTACACGTCGATACGATATTTGAGAAAAATTCTCCTCTCAGCCCCCCTGCGGGCCGTCCGCGGACCCCTCCGTACGGCGCACACACACTCCAGCAGTGAGCAGTTTAACCTTGTGGCTCTGGCAGCCTGTCCGTCTTCCTCCCACTTTCATTAGGGGAAGAAGGTTTTAGTTGCTGGCTCATCATTACCAGCGTCTGAGAGGCGCTGGAGTCCTTCAGCTCCGCCGGAGAGAGTCTACCTGGAGAGCAGAGCAGCACCTGTCTCTCTAATACGGACAGGCACGGGGAGTCTCCACGCCCACCTCGCTGCACTACCCCCCCCCCCCCCCCCCCCCCCCCCCCCCCCCCCCCCCCCCCCCTCACCCCCCCCCCCCCCCCCACACCCGCCCTCCTCCCTTAATAAAGACAGGCACAGAGCCTTGCTCTACATATACCTTTCCCTCACCTCCTCCTCTAATCCAGTTAGGCAGGAACATCCTCGCCCTTCCCTCTCCTCCCTCGTACCCCCCCCCCCCCCCCCCCCCCCCCCCCCCTCCCCCCCCCCCGGCCCCCCTCCCCCCCCCTCTCTCTCCAGGATCGGAGGCTCTAATCCGGTCTGTCAGTCCGGCCGGGTCCCTGCCCGCTCGCCCGTCTTTTATCTCCCACCTTCAAACAGAATGAGGACGCTTTCATATCAGCGCTGAGTGACAGGTGGGGGGAGTCAGGTAGAGACAGGGCCGTGATGTGGACAGGCACTTTGTCCTGTTTAAACACACTAATGGAGGATAAGAGGCCTATCATGGGGACAGGTGGAGATAGGACGGGACGGGAGACACAGACACTCATCTTTGCCCCGTGGACGATGTATGAACGCGGGGACGGCGGATGTGCGCCGTGTTACATCAGATCGCAGAGGTTGCGGCGGAGGGCAAAACGTCCGACGCCGCTCTCTCACCTTTAATACTTTGGGTTTGTTTCATCATGTGGGGGAAGAGTCGGCGCGACGCCGCCTCCTCTTCCTTTCAAGCCTCCCTCTCTCTCTCTCTCTCTCTCTCTCTCTCTCTCCTCGGAGAACAAAAGAGCCGCTGACTTCGCCCCGGAACAACCGACTGATGTTTGCACGGACTCAAGTCGTCCAATTTCACAGCTACATTAGCAACACACACACACACACACACACACACATCCTTGATGAACACACACACACACACACACACACTCACAAACAAAAAGAAAGCCATGTGGATCACAGCACACACACCCGGTAGGCAGCCGTGTGGATAGATGGCACCTGAATACGGGAGGAGAGGGCACACAAATGGGATTCGGAGAGTGGAAGGGGTGTGTGTGGGGGTGCAGAGGTGGTGGTGGTGGTGGTGGTGGTGGTGGTGGTGGGTGTGAGGGAGGTAGGGAGGGGTGTGGGGCAGGGGCCGGGGGGGGGGGGGGGGAGTCCATAAATAGGATTGTGTAGGAAGCAGGGCAAGCTAAATAGGATTGTAATGTACAGGAAGGGATGTATAAATAGGATATGAGAGTCCGAGCTGTGTTCTCACTAGTTCCACGTCCCTGTGGTATAGAGTTCTCTAGCACCGGCCTGCTCCAATGCGTGTGTGAGTGTGTGTGTGTGTGTGTGTGTGTGTGTGTGTGTGTGTGTGTGTGTGTGTGTAAGTAAAAGCCATTAATGCGGGGGGCTAATCTTGAGGCACCTGTCTCCTCAGGCAGAGAGTGACCTCCACTCGCCAGGTTCACCCATGTTTGTTCACCCATCCCATTCCTCAACACCCCCCCCCCCCCCCCCATTCCTCAACCCCCCCCCTCCCCCTCCCCCCTCTCCCCTCCCCCTCCCCCCTCTCCTCAATCCTCACATCCCTTTTTTTTCATTTCCTCTCACTTTGTTTTTCATATTTCATTAATGAGATCTGTGTTTTCCTTCCTCCTCCTTCTCCTCTTGACCTCCCTGAACAGGTAAACGATCACTCTGGCCTCGGCTGCACACCCCCCCCCCCCCCCCCCCCCCCCCCCCCCCCCCCCCCCCCCCCCCCCCCCCCCCCCCCCCCCCCCCCCCCCCCNNCGTCTCCGTCTCCCCCCCCCCCTCTCTCTCTCCCTCCCTCTGTCTCCCTCTCACTGCTTTTTGGGGTCAGTGGGCTTTGGGAGCTGTCAGCTCCGGGCTGGTGTCTGGCGGCTGACGGACCGAGGTCGGAGGTCAGGGATCAGAAGTGAGAGGGCAGGACGTGACCCTGAAGACAAACAGCATGAGGAGAAGGTCGTACCCCTGTAGGAGCCTGTCAGTCTCCTCACAGGGGGTAATGTAGCGTGAGCATACTGTACATACCGTGCGGAGCAGCCTCTTATATTTACATGTTGACGCCCTTTCTCTTTTATTTATTTATCGGCGCAGTCTGACTCCCTGAGTCGCAGATTCGATTTTCAGAAACAAAACTAGCAACGTCTCCCTCCCCGTCCCCCCGTTTAGAGTCAGTGCTGTAGAGGGGTTTCTGTGTTGACAGGGGCACAGTGGCTTCCATTCAGTCTTTGAGGGTCTCAGAGAGAGAGATGGAACCCAGTCCAGCTGGCACAGAGTAAGAGGCTGCGTGCACGCTGGACGGGCCGCCGCCATATTCCACAGGCCAATTCCTGGTCCTGTGACAGCGAGCCGGAGGACTCGGGGGGGGGGGGGACATTCCCCCCAAGCTGGGAATGATGATCCCAGCTTGGGGGACTCATGCAAAGATAATCTGCATTGTACTGAGTTCACGGCTTCAACCGCTGTGCAATGGTATGGGAGGAGGACACGGGGAGCTCAAGGAGACTTGAACCCATGGAGTCTAACATCATTTGAGGCGAAATGTATGGGAATAATGGGAAATGAAAGAAGTTTGGAACCATCTGTGCGCTTCTTAAAGTCGGTCATCCAGCGTGATCGAGAGGAGGGGCCTTCTTCTGGGTCAAAGAGCCCGGGGGTCACCTGACCTCAGAGCCAGCAGGACAAAGGCTCTGTGAAGCGTCCGGATGTGATCTAATGATAAAATAATTTAATCAAGTATGTAATTGTTTAAAAAAAAAAAAATCATTAGAAGTGACAGAAATGACCCAAATCGTACACACTGCACCTTTAAGTCTGGTGGCGCTCGATAGGCTGGAGTCTGTTTTGAACAGATTTGAAATGACTTGACACAAAGACGTTTGCACTGTGTCATTATGGCTTGTTGAGTGTGGATTGATGGGAAGAAAAGGCCGTTTTGATCACACTTGACCTCCACGCACCGTGTGTGTGTGTGTGTGTGTGTGTGTGTGTGTGTGTGTGTGCCTGAGTGTGTGGGCCACGGCATATGCTGTGATGTGTGCGATGTGTCATGTTAGCATGGCATGCATCTATTAGCCTGTTTATGGTTCCTTGTCAGAGCGGCTCCTCTCTCTGCCGCCGCCCCATGATTACATTACCAACCCGTTTACAGCGCCAAGGTCACGGCGGACCGCTATGAAAACATCATCCTCTGCGCGCAGCCCCAAGGCAACAACGCACACAAAACCCCGCCGGCAGTTAGTCACACGCCGTGAGCAACGTACACAGGCGCTCACGCCGTCGCATCATCATATTTTAAGCAGCCGAAGGTAACGCGCGCGTGTTTGTGCGCGGGGGCCCGGAGGAGCGCGCACGCCGCTGCCTCCTCAGACAGATAATGGATGGTCGGACTAAAAGAGACTGAGGGGAATTAAGATAAACACACTCTGATAAAAAACTAACCTGCCTGGCTGCACCGCTGTCTGTTTACCATGAATTAAAACGTATCGCATGTGCCGCACGGAGGTACGAGCGCGCCCACGTGCGCGATGCATGCGTGCAAACGTGCAAACAAACTGTTTACACTCAGGATTTGATGATGGATTTATACACAAAGGCCTGCTTAAAGAGAGGAATAGATGTTTGGATAGTGGTGGCTCTTTGAGTAATTGATCAATGAATCACACACAAGAGATCTTGTAAATTATGAAGACAAATAAAGTCTCCATATATCAGGCGCCTATTATAAAATGTTAAGCTGATTTAAACAGATAGAAATATATCTGCAAAGACAAGGGCGTTAATATTTTGTTGAGGTGTCCTGCATACAAATCACCCAGACAAACACAGGGGCGGCGTTCTGGACCCAGGCCACGCCCCCTTAGTGTCAGCGTGTTTTACAGTAATCGCACGAAAATGGATACCACGTTTGGATGGTTTATATATATATAGATATTCTTAAGTAAATGTTTTTTAATGATTTTTGCTCATGTATGTGATATTTCTTTGTATTGATTTCTGTGTATCTTTGTATTAATTATTTGGTGACAGACAAGCATCTTGTTTTCCTACAGGTTCTTATTTATTCTGAAACAGTGATTCTCAACTAGTGGGCGGCGGGCCATTGACTGGGAAAAATCATTTTGGGGGAAAAAATGCTTTTATTTTGAAGAGGATCTTTCAGAGTGCAATCTTTTCACACTCCTTGACAGTAGGAGTCGATGACTTCCTAAAATGCTAAATGACACTCCTGGAAACCTGGAAAGTTTGTTTTCATATGCAAATTGACCAAACGCAGGTGTGGTCCTTACATTTTTAGAATTAAATATTTTTCAGATTTGTCTTTAAACTTTACTTCTTCTTCGAAGGCATAAAGCAATAAAATATTCTGGATGAATGAACAGGGTGAAACAGTCTTCACTGAGCAATGTTCATGTTACGTACTGTATGTATCTGTTGAGAGGTCATGTGACTGGCATAAATTACATTAAAGCATTGCGCAATATTTTGAACTTCATTTCTACTAATGACACAGTAAAATGCAAAGCGAGGCAGCAAAGAGTTTCACACTGGAATCCGCACTTCCCTTCGTATGAGAATAAAAAAAAAAAAAGACAAAAAAGAAATTAATTTAAAAAATGAGGTCCCAGAGGAGAGCAGTAATAACCGCTGGTCCACATTAGAAGAGGAGCGATACGGTGAAAGTTGGTGTAGCCACACACTCCCCAGTGCAAACATGCTTCATACATGCACACACACTCTTTTCCAAGTTCATGCACCACTGATCTAAGTACATAATGAAGTGTGACATATCAAGCAAAGGCGCTAATGGGGTGTGAAGTCATTAGTGAACTCTCTCTCTCTCTCTCTCTCTCTCTTTTACACACACATGCGTGCCCACACACACACACACACACACACGCACACTCACACACACACACTCATGCGAGCATAACAACACACCTATTCTTCCAGTCTTTCCCTGTGACGTGGATGTGATAAGCCCTTTAGGGCAGTTCTGACTCCGGGGTAATATTAGTGCACAGTGTTCCACACACAGCGCTCTCTGCAGACCTCAGTGTATCATACACAGGGTTTGTGTTGATGCCAGCTTTGTTGTGTGTTTAAAAATTTAGAGGAGGGAGGGGGGGGGGGGGCATGGGGGAGAGTAAGTGCGAGTTGCCCGCCCCCCTCCCCACCCCACCTCGCCCCTTTTCCATGGCGCTCGCACACCTGACACTCGCAGACATCTGACAAATGCACATGTGTGTTAACCTGACACAACTGACATAATGTTGTCTGACACACTCTTCGTTTACAGCTGGCACAGGGATGAGAGGGAGGGAGGGAGAGGGAGAGGGAGAGGGAGAGAGAGAGGGGGAAGAGTGAGAGAGGGGAAGGCGAAACAGAGTCTAAAAGCTTGTCAGTCCCTCTTAATTATTCTAATTGCTGAGCTCAAGCTTCATGCCAAGGCTTAGCATTCCCCTGGCACAACAACACAAGCCCCCCATTACACACACACACACACACACACACACACACACACACACACACACACACACAATCCAGCCCCTGCATTGCCTTGATACCTCTCCTCGCTCGTCCTCTCCCCCTCATCTCCATACAGAACTTCCCCATCTCTCTTTTCCTCAGCTCCCTCTATCAGCATCCAGAGAGCACCCTCTTATTCCCCCTCTCCTCCTCCTCCTCTTCCTCCTCCTCCTCTTCTCCTCCCATCACACACAACAGTCCCCTCTGCTTCCTCTCCCCTCCAGCAGCCACTCCTCTCCTCCACCCCTCCGTTCCTCCGAACTGGATTAAAAGTACTTTTCATTACCCGTGCGGGAGATATGGCACTTAAAAATCACCCCATTATCATTTTTCACCCGGCAAACAGCACACACACTCTCACAGCGACATAATTACCACACCCTGTCATACCAGGGAGATGGAGGCTGCTGATTTCCAGCCAGGCCGTGTGTGTCACTCAGTGTGTGTGAGTGTGAGTGTGTGTGTGTGTGTGTGTGTGTGTGTGTGTGTGTGTGTGTGCATGTGTGTGTAAGAAACTGCTGCCTGTCCGCCTGCCTGCCTGCTTCTCTTATTGATATTAAAAGCGCTGCATAAACGAGTGTTTAAAATGGCTGTCAGAGGGAGAGAGGGGGAGAGAGAGAGAGAGAGAGAGAGAGAGAGAGAGAGAGAGAGGGAGGGGGAGAGAGAGACAGAGAGGATCCACTCCAATCACAAACTGCAGCACACATCACTGGATCTCCTCCCCAGCTTGGCACATGGTAATGGTGTGGAATAACAGAATATTGCCAGATGTGTCCCATTCCCACATTGCAACTTGTGCAGGGCAAGCAGGAGGAGGAAGAGGAGGAGGAGTAAGAGGAAGAGGAGGAGGAGGAAGAGGAAGAGGAGGAGGAGGAGGAGGAGGAAGAGGGGAGGGGGGCGGGGTGAGTGATAGAGCTCACTTTAACCAGTCAACACTTAACTCGTAATGAATTGGGAGTCGTGTGATGAAGTGGATTTACGGCGACGTTTGTTCTTAATGGCTGGAGTGGTTAAAATGGTGAGGCTGGGGGGGTGGTGGTGGTGGTGGTGGTGGTGGTGGTGGGGAGGGTGCACAACAGATCCTGCTAAGAGGAGCCCGTCTTACCAGCGCTTCTCAACTGGTCTGGGTTCGGGACCCACCGCCGCACCGTAATGACGAGCCCTGACCCAAATCCAGGAACACGTTGGAGCTGCTGTTGTTGCGTTTCACCCTCAGTTAGCATATGAAAACAAACTTTAGCATTATTAGCATCACAGGGCATTATCGCCACCTACTGTTGAGGAGTGTGAAAGAAAGGACGGCACTCCCAACGCATAAAAAGATATTTTTTCAAAAATCAAAGCACAGGTTGTTGTTTTTTCCTCCAACTTTTTTTCTCAGTCAAAGGCGGGTCGCATCCCACTGACAGGGGGTCCACGACCCACTTTTGGGTCGTGACCCACCAGTGGAGAATCACTGCTTCTTAGGTTAGAGTCGGACTGAACAGGCTCGAGTGTTGCTCCACACTGTGTGGAATCTGACGTGGCGCGCTGGTATTCCACCGCCGGAGGTGCAACATGCAACAGTGTCAGCGTTTGACCTTTTGCAGCTTTTGACTATGATAAAAAAATCTACGGTGGATGAAGCATCATGATCATGGCAGAATGATGATCCCAGCTTGATCCCTTAAATATGCACACACAGACTATTACAATTTAAAACACAAAAAACCATCTAGTGGTGGACCCATCATCTAATCCTTAACCCTTGAACTTTAAGCACCTGTAGGTTCTCATCAAACTCAAAATGTGTTTAGTTACTAAGGAAAATAATCCAAGTGAAGCCTCGAGAGGAAAACTGCGATTTGTGATTATGAGCCGGACAAATTTGATTAAAGGTGCAGTGTGTACAATTCTGACTACTTGTCTCTGTAGCAGTGGGATAACGAAACAAATACTGATATTTTGATGAATGTGTAATGCCCTCAATGTATGACTTGCTTTTTGCATTACCCTAAACTCAGCCCTTTAAAGTATATTTACATGAGGAGTGTGTCCTCCCTATGGGGGGGGAGCCATGTTTTCCCACTATAGCCCAAAGTGGACGTACGAAACAGGTTTTGAGCTTTAATGACAATTGAGGGCTACCACAGGAAGCACACTCTACCTTTAAGTGTTTCGCCTTTTATACAGAAGCAAAATAAAGGCGAAGCATCGCCACCTTGAACGGACCATGATAAGAGAACCTGTTATTCCTAATGAGAGTGGCTCCTTATCTAACACTTAGGCCACTTCTGCCGGGGCCAAGCCTTCAGTCAGCGCCTTCACGAGGGGATGTTAAGTATATACATGTTTAAAACACTTCCCGCACTCCTCAGACATTTATCACCGTGACAACGCCGCGTGGCGGCCCCCCAATATCGCTCCGCAGGGGCCTGCTGTTGGCCTGTCACAGGAATGGGTGTCTATAATTATGCCTGCAGATAAAGCGGGGACAAACGTGGGTCCCTGCATGATTAACTGGGTTGCTGTTTGATCACATTTGACTAATTTGCGGCATAAATCTTCAGGCCCGCGCCCCTGCTAGAAACCATTAGCCCTGACACTGACACCTCTGACACAAACACACACACACACACACACACACACACACACACACAGAGCACATACATATACATGCTCAGCACTCATACCTTTTAGAGAGACTCTGCTGTTTGGCCTTTCAGCGCAGCTGCGTTGGTGGGGAGGAAAACGTTGAAACGAAACACTGGCTAACAGTTTCCGCCAACATCAATTCTCAAATTCTATCTGCATGAGGTCAGGGGTGGGGGTGGGGGCGTAGGTGGGGTGCACGCTACACCTAAGCGAGGAGAGGAATGCAGGTGTACAGGATTATGATATTAAGCAAACATGAGCTCTGAGGTCTAATTATGACACAGGGGAGGTTAGAGAGCGAGGGAGCGAGGGAGCGAGGGAGATTCAGTGCTGTGTGGCGCCGTGGATGCTGAAGCCAGCAGAACCAGCCTGGTCATTTGTAAACAGGTAACGATGCAGGCCAGGTGTATGAGCATATGTACCAATGAGCAGGGGAGGGGCGGGGGGGCGGGGGGCGGCGGGGGCCGCGGGGGGGAGTCATGAGGAGAGAGGGATGGACGGAAGGAAGATGGAGGAAGAGAGTGGGAGGAGAAGAGGGAGGATCTAATTAGGGTGAATTTACAGTGCCCTGTGCCAAACAGCTAAAATGGCCAACTGGGCACAAAGATTTATTACTGGGTTAAATTACGGTGTCTGGTGAGAGTTGGTGAGACCACCTGCAGCTGTCAGTCGTCACGGTGATTATTATAACTGTGGGGAGAGACGGCGGTGATGCAACGCGGGCCACCAGGACTACGCGCGCGAAAGCACGCGGATGCGGCTTTGGCGAAGAGAAACCGATATTCTTTTGTGTTTGGGGACAATATCAATTGAGCCAAGTGAGTGATTAAGAATGATGCTTGAACCCATTTAGCATGAATCAATGAAGCGCTGGACAGAAGGTTTCCAGAGCGAGGAGCTTTTGCCTCCATTTGCATCAGTATCCTTGATCAAATCTGCAAAGTAAACAGGTTTAAAACCTGATGGGGGATATTAAACTTGCAGATTGAGGCTGACTCCCCCCCGACCCTCCCTCCCTCCCTCCCTCCCTCCCTCCCCAGGCTTGTCTGGGGCTTGGGGCTGAGGTTCGGGGGGCCTCTGCATTTGACTCCGCTGGCTAAGAGCAAGGACGTGGCACGAGGAGCCAGCCCTGAGCAGCCATACTTTCATGGTCGGTTTCCATTTAAATATCTAACTGACAGGGAACATGGCGCCATTAAGGCGTCCCGAGGGCCCGGCATGAGAAGAGGAAATGGGCAGATAAAACCCCCCAGGGGAGAGGAGGGGGGAGGGGAGGGGAGGGGAGAGGGGGGGGGGGGGGGGGGGGGGGGGGGGGGGGGGGGGGGGGGGGGGGGGGGGGGTGAGAGAAGGGCCACGCTGCCTACAAAGCCTTTAACAGTGGGACCTGCTCTTAAAAGTGTACAGGCACCACTCCATCCATCCAGTCCTCCATCCCTCCACACCCAAAACAACCTTGTCTCTCTGGAACAAAAGCAGGATTTATCTAGCATGACTTACAGCCCCTGACTGACTTTCTTCCTCTGTTGGCAGTATGAGGTCATATAGCATGTGTGAGTGCGCATGAGTGAGTGAGTGAGTGAGTGTGTGTGTGTGTGTTCACATAAAATACTAAAAAGATTCCTCCAAGCCCTGTACCACTGTACAGCAACTCTCAAACCTTTAACACACACAGTTCTATACCGCAGGGACACTAAAGCGCAGTTGATATGTCGCACACGAGAGTGCTGGTTTTCACATTCCTTATAAGACCCGAGGCTCCGACAAGACATTTTGTCATTGTCTCGTCCTCGACCTGAAATCGTGTGACGACAAAATGGTCCATAAAAAAATTTAAAAAAAAGAAGAAGAAGAAACGACTAAACACAAGTTTTGGTTCTGGCTTTTTAAATGTGTTGATTTTGTTGCGCCTTACTATATGTCACTATTGATTGCAACTTCATCAGGCATACAATTCATGTCAGTGACAAGTCAGCTTAATTGGGAATGGCGACAGATTTGCAATTCGGTCATGTTATCAAAGATCCATATTTTCATTGACAAGTGAAATTGTAATCGTGACACAGGCAAAAGTGCCACTAATTGAAATGATAAGACACCTTCTGTGATCGTTATGATAAATACAATGAAGCACTTCTTTCCAGTGACAATGCACTATTTATCTGCTTCTACTCTGCATTGGAACCCAACTGTGCCAACAAGAGATCTAATTGAAATGTGATGACTGTTGAGGTGCGTCTGTCTGGATGAGCCCTGGTTTTGTCAATAATCAAAGGTGCAGTGTGTAAGATTCAGTGACATCTAGAGGTAGAATTGCGCTCACTTCATTTGCACGCAAGTAGGAGACCACAAAATGACTTTTACCGATCAATACAGTCTGAAAGGTGTTTAGCATGATGGTGCAACATGGCCGCCACCGTAGACGAGACCTGCTCCTGACGTAAACACCCAGAGCTCATTCTTGGGTAGTGTAAACAACAACGTGTACAATAAGTTGTATTCATTCTCTGCCGACAGATTTGTGAATACTTTCACCCGGATCGTACACACTGCACCTTTAACGATCGCTGTCTTGCCTCGCTTGTTTTACGTCTCAGGTTTGTCTTTCTCGCAAATGACAAAGTCTCGGCCTCACCGCTGGTGTCGACCATGCTGAGCCCCAGTGTGTTGGGTCAAGAGTCCAAACAGTGGCTGCTGCCAGGCCCGGAGGTTAAGTGGCTGTCACAGACAGTTTAACACAGCAACGAATGGTTCTGACACCGAGACGCCGGCAACCGAAGCCAAGCAGTCAGAAGGTCGACTAGCCAGAGAGGACAGTGGCACCATGACGACAGTCACCCAGACTGAGAGAGAGAGAGAGAGAGAGAGAGAGAGAGAGAGAGAGAGAGAAGAGCATTGTCTGCCAGTGATACACTTTTACCTCTTAACTTCCCGCGATTGAGCTTTCAGAGGCTCCACTCCGCCCCTCCTTCCTCCGCCGTGCCACCGTCCGTACTGCCAGGCCCAATAAGGGTCAAGGCTGTGCCTTCCTTTTAAGGGGGCTCATTTGCATCCCGCCGGCAAACAGCCAGTCAGAGCTTGTTCAAAGGGCCGGCTAATTCAATCAGATTGTTCATCTGTGAGGCCTTATCGCCATGGACACCGGCATCTGCGGGAACCACATCACAGGGCATCACGGGGCTGCTGGTTGTGATCGGTGGAGACAGAGAGTCAGGGGGAAGTGGGCATCACAAGGCTTCAACGCGGCGCGGAGTTAGCCAGGAGTGACAGTCAAAGAGAGGGGAAGGCTTAAGCAACACTTCCCATGTTATGACTACTGCCCCGGGAACGGCACGGATACATATTGGGTGTGAAATATGAATTAGACCGGTAGGATTCCATCTTTATCTGCGGTTGAGCACAGAGCGAGCAGCATGTGCTACATGTAGCAGACTACGCGAGGATCCAGAGCCGGTGGGAGAGGAAATGGTCCAATGCTGTTTTGACAGGAAGTGTTTTTCCATGTCCGATAGAACAGCGATTCTCAACTGGTGGGTCGGGACCCAGAAGTGGGTTACGGGGCTCATTTTCAGCAGGTGGCAGGCCTTTGAATGGAAAGAAAATGTTGCTGCTATGCTTTTATTTTGAAGTGCATTCACACTCCTTAACAGCAGGTGGCGATGAAGCCCTGGAATGTAATTCCACAGATTGAAGAAAACCGGCAAAGTTTGTGTACGTGTGCTACAAGTACGACAGCGGCTAAATGAAATACGGATTTTCTTGTATTGATTTGGGTCGCGGCTCGTCATTAAGGGGTGATGGTGGGTTCTGAACCCAGACCAGTTGAGAACCACTGCATAAGAACATTAACACTGACAATAAAAGGTATAATCATCAGTGTTTCATGAAACAAACAAAAACACAGGAGACACCTTGAAAGTGCGCTCACACACATGCGCGTACGCACACACACACACACACACACACACACACACACACACACACACACACACACACACACACACACACACACACACACAGAATGTAAAACAAATGAATGGGTGTAAGAACTAATGTACAGTATATGCCCTTGTGCCCAAAAGGGAGCCAGACAAACCTTGCTCTGCAGGTTAATGTCTAACTTGCATCACACACACACACACACACACACACACACACACACACACACACACACACACACACACACACACACACACACACACACACACACACACACACACATGCACATCATCAGTTCAACAGCAGCCACGGGAGTAAAAACAGGAGTTTGCTCATTCAGGTATATAACATACAGAGGTGATCCGGCTGCGCATGTGACTTTGCATTCTGGGACACGGCTGGACATAAAGGGACATCGGGGGGGGGGGCGGTTGTGGGGGGGGACATAAAGGTACAAGGGGACGGAGGAACTAACTTGGCCGTCCTTGCAACCAATCCCTCAGAGACCATGCACGGTCGCATCCGCCTCTCCTTCTCCACCTCTGCCGCCGCTATTCTCTCGACTCTTCCCTCTCCCTCCTTCTTCACTTCCTCTCTCTCACTCTCTCTCTCTCTCTCTCTCCGCCTCTTCCTACCATCTGCGCTGCTCCACCACCACCACCACCACCACCACCCGTCCACCCACCAGCCTCCACCTCCACCACCTCCCAGCCGCCTCCTGCTCTCGACCTGCTCGTGCCACTATTAGCCGCATCACACCAGGATCACATGGCCGCTGAGGTACATGGAGGCCAAGTCAATGGAGCGTGGCACACAAAGACATCCATATATACTGCCCACCCCCCCCCCCCCCCCCCCCCCCCCCCCCACCACCACACCACCCCCCATCCACCCACCACCACACATTACCACGGCTTTACCTCCTGCTCCCTCCTGGCTTTTTCCATCCCCTCCTTATCATTAGCTTGGAATGAGCTCTTCTTCAGCGGCTTAAAGGTGCAGTGTGTAAGATTTGGGGACATCTAGAGGTGAAGTTGCACGTTGTCGCCATCACCTCACCCTTCTGAGCAGGGGAAGCGACCGTATGGTCGACTTCAGTCGTCGTTAAAACTCAAAAGATGTTTCGTACGTCCACTTTTACTACTGTAAAAACATGGCCGCCCCCGTAGAGAGGACCCCACTCCTCATGTAAACACACATTCATTGGCTCAGTTAAGGGTAATGGGAAAAAATACATACATTTATACGCACCTGAAAATGTCAGAATGTAATCATTTAGTGACAAAAAAAGATGGAAATCTCACACACTGCTCCGTTGAGACGCACATCTCAAACCCAAAAGTCAAAACGTCGCGTGGCGACGGCTGACGTGGGGCGACGCTGTGGATTTATCAAATGTGCAGTTTGGCGGTTACATGACCTGCTCTTTGTCCCTGTCCTGGCAGACTATTAGACCTGGAGCAAGGAGTCAGAGAGGTGAGACAGGCGAGAGGAGGAGGCAGAGGTGGATCTATAACAGCTCTCGCTGCCCAGCGCTGCTCCGGGAGAGACAGCTATGGATTCAGCCCATCCCTCTCTTTTCTCTCACTCTCTGCTTTTGTGTCCGAGTGCGAGCGGCTGCAAGTGTGCAGGGTGTTTGTGAGAGAGCAAGTGTAAGTGTGTGTGTGTGTGTGTGTGTGTGTGTGTGTGTGTGCAGCCCCGTGCATGTGATAAGCCTGTAGTAGTAGTGGTCCTGTGAGGGACCTAAGGCCCTGTTCTCCTGATTAGTCATTTATCAGGCCTGGCAGCCCAGACCCACCATAATCACTCTTCTCTTACCCCCCTCCTCCTCTCCCACCACTGATCCCCCTCTATCCCTCCAGATCTCCCTTGTATCCAACCCTACAACAATGCTCTCCATCCCCCAACACCACAGTCTTACATGGCGGCGCATGAGCGCGGCCTATTCAACCTCTACCTGTCTTTATCCAAGCTGCATATCCACCTTGTCCTCCATACTTGTTCCTCTTTGTCTGTCTATGTGTGTGTGTGTGTGTGTGTGTGTGTGTGTGTGTAGAGCTGCAGTGAACGATCATTTTTGTAATCCATTACTCTATCGATTAATTTCTTCGATTCAAAAAACGATGATTTGAATAGGCGGGGGAAAAATTGTACAAATGTGAAAAGGACAAAATGATCATTATCTGGCCTGTAGAAACTATCACTGGGAAGCCTGTGTGTGTGTGTGTGTGTGTGTGTGTGTGTGTGTGTGTGTGTGTGTGTGTGTGTGTGTGTGAGCATAAAAGTAAGTAATACATGAATTAAAGATTCAATTATTCGATTCAGGGAATTTGCAATCCAACAATTTTCATAATTGATTAGAGTCGATGAATCGATGAATCATGATTCATTTCTTCAATTCAAAAAACGATGATTTGAATAGGCGGGGAAAAATTGTACAAATGTGAAAAGGACAAAATGATCATTATCTGGCCTGTAGAAACTATCACTGGGAAGCCTGTATGTGTGTGTGTGTGTGTGTGTGTGTGTGTGTGTGTGTGTGTGTGTGTGTGTGTGTGTGTGTGTGTGTGTGTGTGTGTGTGTGAGCATAAAAGTAAGTAATACATGAATTAAAGATTCAATTATTCGATTCAGGGAATTTGCAATCCAACAATTTTCATAATTGATTAGAGTCGATGAATCGATGAATCATTTCAGTTCAACGTGTGAGTGTGTCTTGCTTGCCACCCCCCCCCACCCTCCCCCCCTCCTTCATAGACTCCAATCCCATTTCTCTCCGTGTGGTTGTGGTTGTGGTTGCGGGGGGGGGGGGGGGGGGGGGAGTGGACTGTGGGGGGGGGGGGGGGGGGAGCCAAAGCTGAAGCTACAAGACAATTTTACAATTTGTCCGTTTGAATTTTGCGACCGGGAGCCGCTTAACGTCGAGGGAAGAGAAGAGGGGAGTGTGATGAGAGGGAGTATGGGAGGGCAAGTGTCTCCTGGAGTGGCAGGAGGACGTCCCTATCACCCGGCACCACACTCCCTCGCCCCGCCATGTCAACAGAGAGGGATTAGGTGCTGCACCCGACGCTTTTTTTTTTTTTTTTGAGCAGTCCAAAATGAGTTAATGCTGTTAACCAGCTGCTTCTTCTTCTCAACCTGTCTTCCGTCACTCGGGAGAAATTGGAAAAGCTGTCTCACCAAGGAAATGCGTGTGTGTGTGTGTGTGTGGGGGGGGGGTGTAATCTGGACTATGCAGACCAGAGGATGCGGACACATAAAAGGCCTGTCCTCCTGCTCCACATGCCTCTTTTCTCTTTCCCTTCACCCTTCCCGACCATCATCCCTGCGCCCTATCTCTCTCTCTCTCTCTCTCTCTCTCTCTCTCTGTGAAAAGGGGAGGGGTGTGCGAGAAATTCAAAATTGACAGGAAAAAAACATATAGTGGGGGGGGGGAATCAGGGAATAAAAAAAATAGAAAAAAAAGAACAGGAAAACTCGGGGTAACTGGGAGAGTATGGATATGGGGAGGGAAGGAGAACAAAGCAAGTGTGTGTGTGTTTGTGTGTGTGTGTGTGTATGTGTGTGTGTGTGTGTGTGTGTGTGTGTGTGTTATTACAATGCATGACAGCTGTTTCAACCCCCAGGGAGATAACAGCTGGGACCCCACCACAAACACACACTCCTCCTCTACATATCCCTCATTTCATTTCCCCTCAACCATCTTCACGTCCCTCCACCCCTGGCCTCATCTTCTCCTCCACCTTCCCCTCTTCCTCTCCTTCCACTCATCTAATTCTTGATTCCCTTGTTGTTAGTCCTGCTCTGCTGTCTCTACACAGACTCACTGTATATGCCCCTCACTCCTCCCGTCTGTTTACTCTGTTTCTATGTTGTTGTCTTATCTCACGGGTTTTAAAGTTGTACTGCTCGTGCCAGCTTCTTGAGTGAAAAAAAACAAAACTTTAAAGGTGCAGTGAGCAAGATTTGGTGACCTCTGCTGGTGAAGTTGCGTTCTGTATCCATCACCTCTCCCTTCCCATCCGAGCATGCGGGAGAAGCTGTGGGAGCCCTCAGGTGTCATTGAAGCTCAAAAGATGTTTTGTACGTCCCACTATGGGCTACTGTAAAAAAAAAAAACATGGCTGCCCCCATAGGGTGGACCCACTTTGGGTGTAAATATACATTAAAGGGCCAATCTTAGGGTTATGTAAAAAGCAAGTCATACTTTGGGGTGATTATGTAAAAATGTCAATATGTACCTGTTGTGTAATTGCGCTTCTATCGGCAGACGTGACAAAAACTGACACACTGCACCTTTAATCTCTCTTAATAAATCCCTATGTAAACAAAGCCAGGGGTGGGGTGATGGAGTTTAAACGGAGGGTGTCACACTACAATTACACACCGGGCCTTTAAACACCCCCCCCCCCCCCACCACCACCACCCCCTGCCACCCCCCCCTCCTGCTGACTTGTCTCTTTATAGAGCGCTCTGTGTAATAGGGGCTCTCTTATAAAACACAGCGCCGTGTCACACGCATTACTCAGCCCACCGCCCCTTTAAATGATCCAGAGATGTATGAGGCCGCAATTAAATACCCACGCCCTTTAATTCAGCGGCATGCTACATTACTGCCCTCTGTCCAAAGCCCTGTAGACCAGGTAGAGTATTAGGAGAAGGGGCATGTTTAACTGGCCGGATACATCAGTGTTAAGACTGAAATAGTACAAGTTAGAAAAAATATTATTCATAATCATCACGACCATAATAATAATTTAGCATGAAGCAAAATGACAATGCAGTAGACGCAGATTTCAACTGGTTCTCAACGAGACCAGACGCCCGGAGGGAGAGGCACGAGTCGGGCGAGAGGTGAGAGGACACGGACCACGATGCATCAAGGACGAACTGAAAGTCAGTTTCCTTTTTAGGAGGTTCACCAAAAAAAAACCCGCTCCCTCTCATTTTGGTGAAATAAAGGAGTTCTTGTCATCAGGGGGTGAATTATGATACAGGAGTTCATAATGCTTGAAAACTAATCTTCTTCCATGGAGGATTTTCATAATGTTTTACAGAGCTCATTCAAATTTGTTGATATATATATTTGGGATTGAAGATTTGTGTGGATTCTATGAGCAGAAATTTCAAAAAATATTTATACTATATATATTTATATAACAATCAACATAAAATAATGTAAAAAAGATAACCAATACAAAAAAAAATTTAATGATAAAAATATCTATATCAATGCTGGAATAATAGAATTATAACCTTAATGTGTGAAGTGCTGTTTTCATTACTCCTGAATGAGCCCTTTCTGGTGCAGGACTTCTTACATTGGCCTAGAAGGGACAAATTAGACAACTTTTGAGTTTTAGTGATGAGTACAAGTGAACACAGAACGTCTTACATCCTAGAAAGGAAAGGAGGTAAGAGGGGCAGAACTCTGCAAACTGAATGGATGAAAAATGAAACACTGCCCACACACCTCAGACAGAGACCCCTTCTCCTCACCCTCTGATCCAGTGAGAGCTTCAAGACATTAGTCTGCCACTGAACACATGTTCCAGCTTTCTCTCATTTCCTTTCACACCCATCTCATTCCACACTCTCACTGTCACACTCATAAAACTCTCTCCTCCTCCTCCTCCTCCTCCTCCTCCTCTGTCCCCTGATCTCCTCCGACTTCCCAGGAAATCTAAAAAAGACCATTCTCTGCCTTCTTCTCTCCTGTCCGTCTCTCCTTCCTGCCATCACAAAGTCTTCCTCTGCTAAATCGCCTCTCCTCCCCCCCCCCCCCCCCCCCCCCCCCCCCCCCCCCCCCCCCCCCCCCCCCCCCCCCACCCCCCGTCCATTGACTACACTGGCCTTGTCTGCGAGCGCTAATTGTCTCATTCGGAGGGACTTAAGGATGCTGGATGGCCACTGGATGTGCTAAAGAGCCCAGACGGTGAAACTAGTGTGTGACTGGCAAATTACATCCTTGGCCTTTCTATGGTCGGCAAAGACACTTAATGCGCTCTCAATGTGTTCAACGGCTGGGTGAATAGTTCACCCGCTCCACTGTTGAATGTGAATAGCTCTGAAGCTCTGATGAGTGCATGTGAGTGCATGTGTGTGCTTGCGCGTGCGTGTGTGTGCTTGCGCGTGCGTGTGTGTGTGTGTGCGTGTGTGTGTGTGCGCGCGCGGTGCTGTTTGTATTCTCAGTGCAGTCGACCTGGTGTTCTTGGCGGTGACAGGATCGGGGCAGATCAGCGCTCACTTAGGGAACAACTCACCTGCGGAAAAACTCTGCTCTCGACGCGTTGCCTCTTCTCTCTCTCTCTCTCTCTCTCTCTCTCTCTCTCTCTCGCTCGCTCTGTCTCTCTTTCTTTCTCTCTCTTTCTCCGTCTCTGACCCAGACAGAGATCCCCCTGAGCTACTGCACTCAGCTCTGGCTCTGGCTCTCCCTCCTCTAACCCTATCTGTCTCTTTTTATATCATGCTCTGTGTAAAGATACCCTGTGGGAGGGCAGTATCTAACAAACACACACACACACACACACACACACACACACACCCATCCTACGCACCTCGCACTGACATTGACGTGCATGTGTGTCTACACACACACACATATACACACACACTTACAAAGATGCATGGACACGTACGGTGGATATATAAATATATATATATATATATATATATATATATACATCACCTGCAAGACTATACCTGCTACTTTAGTTCTCACAGAGTCCACTGACAGGAATAAAGGATTCTTCTGCTTCACATAACACACACCTTCTCTCCACACACACACACACACACACACACACACACACACACACACACAGACAAGAGCCTGAGCAAATGCTCTATTTTCTGCTGCTCTGTGGTGATTTATGAAAGGCGTTTCTCACAGCAGGCAGATAGTGCTGTTTGGAATGCTTCATTTCATAAATCTATTCTCCTTCCTCTGCATCCCCTCCTCTCTCGTATTTCCTCTTTTTTTTTTCTCCCCCCTGTGCAGGACTCCCTCAGCCTCTGTTGACACATACAGTGAAGTGTGTGTGTGTGTGTGTGTGTGTGTGTGTGTGTGTCTATGAGTGAGTGAGTGTAAGGATGGGGAGGGGAGAGAGGGACATAAGTAGGCTTTGTCTGCAGTCAGGGTAATGATGCAGGAACAAGCAAAGCCCCCGCAAAACCCCCATTCTCCTGGGGTCTCTCTCTCTCTCTCTCTCTCTCTCTCTCTCTCTGGCTCTGACTCTCCCTCACACACACACACGAACACACACACACACACAAACAAATACACAAACACACATGGGCACGCCTGACACAGAGTCAAGCAGCGTTAAGTTGTTTAAGCAAAAGTGAGACATCAAGTGAGATCCAACTCCCCGATGAAGCCGCAGATCCAAGTAATAAACACACACATTAATAACTCTGCTTGATAAAGGGCCGTGATCAACACACACACACACACACACACACACACATACAGAAATAGAGGAAGGAAAGGCTCCATTTACTGTATATCAAGAAAAAAAAACAACCATAGAAACAAAGAAGTTGACGTGACCAGAATGTAAAGGTGCGTATCGACATGTATGTAAATAAATATCGTGTCCTGTGCAGAGATGTGGTGTCATCAGATCTGTGCTGGCATCTGTGTCTTAATGTTATACAGCTATCTAGTCCCCATGTATTCTGATACGACCCCACTCATGTGGCACTGCCAGGTATCGGGTAGAGTTGATCAGATCCAGGAACAAATACTGATGTGACACACGTTTCGAAAAGATGGAACTGATGATCTTGCACATTTGTGTGTGTGTGTGAATGTAGCCGTAAAAACAGCGTGGGACTGATTTCTAATTTCTTTAATCGAGACCCATCGATGGTTCCCTGTCAAAATCTGCAAAAGCATGAAATGAAAGGAAATAAAGACAATTATTATGGTTGTTTCCTTCTTGACTCACGTCCCATTCAAAACCTATGGGAATCCATCCATCCCCCATCCTACTGACAAACACACCACAGCAAACCACTGCTTCCTTTGCTGTGGGTAACCACATTGTGTTTATTTGAATTAAAGGTACAGTGTGTGGGGTTTGGTGTCATCTAGTGGTGAGGTTGCGTGTTGCAGCTGAACACCGTTCACTTCACTCCTCCGCCTCCGGCATGTAGAAGAACCCGTAGTAGCTTCACATCACGTCGTTAAGACACTGAAGGTGTTGGGTCTGTTCAGTCCAACTCATTTGAGTTCAGAGCCCATTTCAACCTCAAGTGGGCGGGACCAGTGAAATCATCACCCATCAAACCCGGAGACACACTCTCTCTCTCTCTACTCCTCCTCTTCTTACACTCACCAATTCCAAGTTCTCCCCCTAGTGTGCCGGCATAGTCAGTGCAGTTGAACAAACCAACACCTCAAACATCTTCTCTGTACTTCAGCACAAAAATCAGCCCGCAGACCGGATCGGACCCTCTGGTGGGCCGGTTCCAGCCCCGCCGGAGGGGGTGGGGGCAGTGTGTTCGACCCCCCCGTATCTAAACTCTGAGTTGATCCAAAAAAAAAAAGTTGCACAACTTCCACACTGCACCTTTAAGAGCACAACGACAAGATGCCCTCTGTGCAGCCATGAACCGGCATGTGGCTAAATCTGTGTCGAGCAGTGACGGACGCGTCGTTGGGGGTAATGGAGTTGGGCCGGGCGGCCTCGGCCGCGGGAGTTCTGGGCGCGGCGTGACCGCGGGTCATCAGATAGCGGGCGGCGCGAACACGGTGGGCAAACACTTCTGAGCGGCGGCGACTCTACATCTGCCGCGGCGCCGGGATGAAAAGGGAAATGGAGAGAAAGAGATGGGGGCCACGGTGTAGATAAGGCAGTCGTGTTCCTTATTTATGTCTTATTATAGCTACAGCGGAGCCAGGCCACAGACACAGTCACCGGGGACACAATGATGAACTACTCGACAAGACAGCCTGCTCACTCCTGGGAAGACACACTCTCTCACCCTCTATTCCAGCACACACACACACACACACTCCTCTGCTCCTGCTCCTCCTTTTCTTTAACCCTCTCCCTGCAGCCTCCTGCTTGTTTTAACCCTTGTCTCTACTTTCCCCCATTCCCATAACCTAATTCTGTCCAGCGCTGGAACCCTTTCTGCATGTGTCGTGATTCACCACAATGCATCCACACACACACATGCACGCACGCACGCGCACACGCACACGCGCACGCGCACACACACACACACACACACACACACACACACACACACACACACACACACACACACACACACCGGAGCATAAACAGGGAGAAGCCCAAAGGTGCTGCAGTGGGGTGGAACGGCAGGCAGGTGACATGATTAAGACATCCCCTCTCTCCCTCATGCACACGAGGAGCACACATCTTCTCCGTTACACCTCCTCTGCTGTTTGTAATCCTCCCTCCCTCTCTCTCTCTCTCTCTCTCTCTCTCTCTCTCTCTCTCCCTCCCCCTCTCTCGCTCTCTCTTGTGAGGAGACCTGCAGAGGTGGATGTGACTGAGCTCATTACCTGCCTTAATGAGAAGACAGCACCACCGAGACGGCAGCTGCAACTTCCTCGTTCCCGCGCGCACGCACACACACACACACACACACACACACACGCACACACACGCACACACACACACACACACAAACGCCTGCAAACACACAGAACACATGTAAATACCAGCCTTTAACTACCGAGACAAGCAAACACACTTGATTATACCTCCGAGTGATGGACTTTAAGTGTGTGTGTGTGTGTGTGTGTGTGTGTGTGTGTGTGTGAGAGAGAGAGAGAGGGGAGGTGCATGGTTAAAGTCTCCCAGGCTTGTTGTTGTTGCTGTTTACCAGCGACTCGCCGCTGCATCTTAGTTGTTGTTTTATGGAATTACCCTTGTACCAACACGCTCTTCCTTCCTGTGAGTAAAGCAATTTTTTTTTTTTTTTTTTTTTTGCCTGGTTCAGGAAAATTAATGTGTATGAGTGCAATATAATCCATCATAGGCTGAAAGCAGAGGTCATTCAGGAAATGATAGCAGGCGAGATAGGCCTCTCCTCCTGCCCGAGCTGCACAGGCACAGACAGGGAGGGTCGGTGTGTATGTGGAGGCAGGATATAGAAACATGGGGGGCATGGGATCCTTGAATGGCTGGGACCTTTCTCCAATTCTACTCTTTGACTTTGGTAAGTTGAGAAGGGGCAGGGGGGAGGAGAGGTGCGCGCCCCGGGATATATTAATGACACAGAGATCGTTTTTCTGAGGTTCTTTTTTTTTTTTTTGAGAACCATTAAGTAAAACTCTTTTACAGTACTTGAGTAGATAATTCCGTTTTTTACCAATTGCGTAATAGGCAACGAGGTCCTGTCTGAAAACAACTGCCTGTTACAATCGAGAAGAATCTGCACTACGGAGAGAAAGTCACACTTGAACCACGCTTCTTTACATTTTCTAATCGTTTGTTAACTTTTATGTGTTATGCCAGACCGGGGCAATACATGGCCCACGGGCCAGAATCAGCCCTCACAGTGGTTTGATGTGGCTCGTAAAGCTAGATCAAGATTGACAAAACAGACTTTTATTTTGAAATTCCTCTGTTTCCTGTGTGCGTGATTCTGTCATGACGGTATTTTTTGGTGGAGGGTGGATACACTATGCAACTTCGCCTGTAGATGTCAACAAGTCTTACACACTGCACCTTTAATAGAACCGAGTTGAACTGTAACTGGAGTATGTTTGTACAGTAAATGCAGTGCCTTCATGCAGTCGCACAAACATT
>JAFBJT010111571.1:7101-23066 GCA_016785325.1 Chascanopsetta lugubris
CCGAGAGCGAGAGCGTGGGCCGGGGCGGGGCGGTGGGGGGGGGGGGGGAGGGGGAGGGGGGAGCTCTGGGGATAAAACCCCTTCAGGTGACGAAGCTTCAACAACAGGTCAAACGTTGGAAAGATGAACTTCAACTCAGATTTTAGTGAAAAATCATAAAGTGAATGAAATCAAATTAAAAACTGTTAACTGGGACTAAAGCTCTCAGCTCAGGTTAGTGGCACCGTTTGAACACCAGGTGTCACTATTGAGACACTTTGCAACTTTTAAGAAGTTTGATGAGCAAGCCTCCACAAAAACAAAGATAATAACAGTGTACTCTTCATGGCCGCATGTGTCACCCCCCCCCCCCCCCCCCCCCCCCCCCCCCCCCCCCCTGTGACATTTCATTTTTTATTAGCATTTATCCTTCTCGCTCAGATACGGTAAACCCTTCAGTCCTTGCAAAAATTTAGTTCCCAAAATGTACAGCGTGTTTTTTTTTCTTCTTCTTCTTCTTCAGCAAAAAATCTGCCATTTTCCTCCACATCGCACAAACAAAAGAGTTCTCCCTCCCTCCCTCCCTCCCTCCCTCCCTCCCTCCGGTCACGTCTCCAGCCTCAAAATGCACTTTGTGTGACTCACCCGGCTCCTGGTGGCGAGGATCACTCTCTTCTTTACAAAAAGAAAACAAAAAAAGAAAAGAAGGAGAAGAAAAAGGGGAGAGTGTGGCTATAATCAGGACTTGGATGATGCTTGGCAACTGTTATATACAAACAGGAAGTGAAGGGGTTGTGGGTGTGGGGGGGTGTGGGGGGGGGGTGGTGTCTGGGAAACCCCAGTGTGTGGATGTGTCCTCCTCTCATCGTGGTGTGGTCCCCGAGTGGTGGATTAAAGAAGAAGAGTAAATCCCCTGTATGGTCCACGAGTCCCAGAATGCCGTGCGACTGAGTCCGAGCAGTCAGGGTGAGGGAGGGGGGAAGGGGGGTGGAGGAGGGGGGGGGGCTGTTGTGATGTGTGTAAATCCAGAACTTTAAACATTCATGTTCAGGGTGGGAAGGAGTGGGATCTGTCGAGTGACCCTCCGCTGCCCCCGGTGGCACTCTGAGCCCAGCGCAGACCTGCCGTTTACGTCCGGAGTGAGATGTGATCACAGATCGATGTGGAACGGCCTCGTCCCTTTTCCATGTGCAAATCAACACGTGGTTTACGTGGAAAGACCCAATTTTGCCGAATCGACCCAGTGCAGGTTTACGCGTGCGTCGTCAGCGCGACACGGCCCAATCCTCATCCACGCCGACACAACTCACAATCACATGACCCACCCTGTCCACGGGTCATGTGATGTAAACAGGAAGTGGACTGCCTCCTTTTCAGCCAGCTCCTTGCAAAGCAGCGGCAAGAATTCATTTTTTGGCGAAACGACGCGGGGGAAGTGTAACCGTCGAGCCGTGGGACAGACAGGAAGCTCAAGTTTGTGTTGGTCCACACTCACGACACAGCGCCGGAGTTTTCAAACTATAACCGGATCGGCAAACTTCTGTTTTTTTGGGGGGGGGGGGATTCGAAAACTCCGGAGGACAGATTTAAATATTAAATATCTAAATTTAAATATAGCAACGGGGGCGCGTTGGAAAAACTGGAATGGGGGCAAGTGGAAGTTTCACGAGAGCGTGACGGTCAAAGTTGAGAGAGAGGACAGTGGCTGCAGAGTCCAACTCTTTAAACTGGGTCCATTCACACACACACACACACACACACACACACACAGACGGATGTAAACAGCAGGTCTGGGCGTGGTCTCTGACATGTCTTTTTTTCTTTTTACAATATACGTGAGCTTAAGTACAGTATAGGTTTTCTTCATCGTTATTTTACAAGATTCCCTGATGACCAGTGCAGAGAGAGAGAGAGACAGAGAGAGACAGAGAGAGAGAGAGAGAGAGAGAGAGACAGAGAGACAGAGAGAGAGAGAGACAGAGAGACAGAGAGAGAGAGAGAGACAGAGAGAGAGAGAGAGAGAGAGCGAGAGAGAGAGAGGGGGAGAGCGAGAGAGGAGAGAGAGAGAGAGAGAGAGAGAGAGAGAGAGAGAGAGAGAGAGAGAGAGAGAGAGAGAGAGAGAGAGAGACAGGGTGGGGGTGTGAGTGGGCGAGTGCCTGTCCAGTCTTACATACAGCAGAAACCGGTGGTGGGGAGAATAGAGGGGGTGTGGGGGCGCAGTGCCTGGATTTGTCCACAGGGAGGAGCACTTTGTGCCAGATTCACCCCGTCAGAGTGACAGGAAGGGACAGTGACAGGCAGGAGGTGGGGGCGAGCAGAGGGCTGGAGGGAGGAGGAGGGAGGGCCGTCCGTGTGTGTGTCTCCGGCCCCTCGCGCTGTAGGTGTGTCGGTGTGTCTGGAGTTGGTCGGCTGGTTGGTTTGTTTGTTGGTTTGTTTGTTTGTTTGTTTGTTTGCTGGGTTGTTGGATGTGTTGGGACTCTCCGTGTTCCTCCCGCCCCCTCGTCCGTCCCCTCCTGGGTTGAAGTGAGCGGATCCAGAGGTTCGGACTGGTCCTCGTCGCTCGGCACAGGAGGGCGGATCCTTCGCTCTGGAGGGAGCGGAGACAGAGTTTCACCCCGTGAATTCAGCTTCGTTTTTAAAGGTGCAGTGCGTTGGGATTTCTTCACATCTCGTCAAGATGTTGCTCAGTGATGTTTGTTGAGCATCATGGATTCATTTACTGTCAATGCTAATGTTTCACGAGGCCACGTTGGAGACGAGGACACTTCTTTGTTGCTATGGTAACCGAGAGGCGGGTGAACAGGGACGCTGAGGTGAACAAATGCCAGTGATTCAACCACGGCATCATTACTATGTTATTTATTATGATTTATTGCCCCACGCATCTTCTATTATTCAACCTTAGATTCGAATTTCAAAAATGTAACTCAGCTTTACGTTATTAAAGGTGCAGTGTGTAGCAATGAGTGAAACCCAATGGTGACTTTGCATGTTGCAGCTGAACCCCCCCCCCCCCTTTCCTTTAGAGGAAGTAGCAGAACAGATGTCAGCCTTCAAACTCTACTGGTGTTGCGCTTGTCCACTGTAAAAACTTGGCAAGGCAACATGGCGCCCCCTAGTGGAGAGGAGCTGTTAAATCATTGAACCATTCTGGTGATGTAAGAAAGGCCGATGTCACATGTCACATGTTGTTTACGTGACCAGCCGTCACACCCTCACACACACTGACCTTATGTCAGCTTCTTGGCTTTGTTGTAGAGCGAGTCCACCACTTTGCTCATGTTCTGAATGGTCTCCAGAGACGCCTCGTACGCCTTGTCCACCACCGGCTCCTCGAAGACGATCAGCACACCTTCGCCTTGGTCCAAAATACCTGTGGAGTCACAGAGAGAGAGAGAGAGAGAGCGCCCCCGTGAGAAGACGACACGCGGCGCAGTTTGGACCTGCAGGTCATAAACACCAATCAATCATCAACGAATCTCTGCATGCGGAGGAAGGCCGACTCTTACCGTGGAACTTTTCATCCAGAATCATCTGTGATAACTTCCTCTCCACATCCCCCTGCGGGTCAGACACAACCGGTCCGTTCATCTCGAGTCAGAAGCTCTGAATTTACAGGAAAACAAACAGACGACGGACGGAGACGTACCTTCGAGAGTTTGATGAGGGAGGAAACGTGTGCGATCTGTGAGAGGGAAGACACACAGACGTGAGGAAGGAAATCTCCCTGACACCTGCCGAGTGCGCGGCAGACCGCGCGATCAGACAGAGGTTTAACAGTGGATCACCTGGACCCGGGAGAACGGCTCAATGACCCTGATGAGGTTCTGCTCCAGCAGGTTGTCGTACAGCTTGGTCAGGTGTGTGCTGATGATGGGGTCGTCCCTCAGCTCGGGTTTGTACTCTGTGAGCGCCTTCGACGGCAGGGAGACAGGAAGTATCTTTCAGTACTTTAATCGGGGGAAACCTTAATGATGATTGGTTCTGCTGAGAGCTGCAGACACCGACCTTTTCGAAGTCTGCGAGCGATCGGTTCTTGCTGGCTTGTGCGACACATTTCAGAGAGTCTGTCTGTAGATGAGGAAGACGGCAGAGTTATGGCTGCGTGGGTGAACATGATAGCATGAAAGCACCATGAGACAGGATGAGAGGGTTAGTGAGCTCTGCTGAGCAGGCTGAGGTTTCAGTAGATCGTTGATTTAGATCATAAAGTGTCATGGATGAGGAATGAAAAAGGGGAATACCTGTCTGCCTGCGTATCGCAGAGCCAGTTTACCACTGATGAGAGCTTGGACGTCCTCCGGCCTGAGACAGAAAGAATAAACATCTCTCCGTGAATTCCTGACCGTTCAAGACTGTTTTCTTACAAGGACTCACTCTGACATTCCCCAGAAATGTTACTTGTGGGAAAAAATGTCATCAATATTCACCCTCTCTCAGGTCCCACGCCCCTGCCCACTACGTACTTTTTCCAGGGAAAGTTTATTCCCCGGGGTAATTTCGGTGGAGACACGCCCAGCGTTTTTCTAAATCCGGGGCGAATAAGAAAAGTTAATGACATCACTTACGCCTTGAGCATGATTTTGCAGAGCAGCATGTATTTGAGGGTGGTGATGGCTCGCGGGCTGTCGATGGAGTCGTAGCCCTCGAAGGCCTCGTAGAAGTAGGAGTACGCCGTCTTCCAGTCTTTCTCTTCTGCTGCGTGAATAATCCCTGGAAAGACACACACACACACACACACACACACACACACACACACGTCAAAGATGAAACACAACACGCAGACACTGTAGTATTTGTGTTGTAGTGATGAGACCACACACTGTACCTGACTGCATGTCTAAAGCTGCCTGAAGCTTGGGGGGGCAGTAGATGGCGTTGGCCGTCGTCCTGGCGGACGTGAGGGCGGCTCGAGCCTTGGGGAGGTTACTGAGCGCGTGGTACGTCTTACTCTCCAGCAGCTGAACCTCCACCAGCAGGGCTTTGTCGTCCATCTTCTTCAGCTCCTGCAGCAACTGGGTGCCTGGACAGAGAGAGAGAGACAGAGAGAGAGAGAGAGAGAGAGAGACAGAGAGAGACAGAGAGAGAGACAGAGGAAGTAAGAGGGCAGAGCATCATTAACACGAGCCGTCTGCTCCAGAGGACATTAAATGAGACTGAATGAGATGGTGAGTGAAGCCCTCACCGAGCTGTAGTGCCTCTTGATAACACTTTGTGTCAAAGTACAGTGAAATGAGACGAGCCTGAGGGGAGAGGAAGACAACAACAATCTCAGAGACCAGTAAGATACAAAGATAAAGACAAATAAAAACAATAAAACAGCTTCAGTCTTTGCTCTCACCTCCAACGCCTGCCGCAGGAAGGTCCTCTTCTCAGCCTTGGCCCACTCTATGCACTCCAGGCACAGCTCCACCTCCTGACCCGTGGCCGCCTCCATGTCCAGGAAGAGGTCAAGCAGGGAGCGGACCAGCCGGGCTGCCTTGGCCTTGGAGATGGAGTTGAGGAAGGGGCGCACATACTTCAGCAGACCCCCGAGCTCTGAGGAGACCATGAGGGGGAGGAGGGAAAACGGCTTGTGCTCCGGATGTACTTCAAGATCTGATTCAAGCAACTTTCATATTTGTACGTAAACTCAGTGGCGGCCATTTTAATGCTCCAAATTCAAAACCTTGCGGTTCACCTTGAAGATACATGGCAGCTCTTGCAGCGGGTCACCTTCACACACCGGTAAGTGTCTGGGAAGGCGCACCTCAGGGGACGGTGAAGAGTTTGCATCTTTGCATTAACTAGGTCGTTAAAGGTGCAGTGTGTAAGATTTCATTTGTCACGTCTGAAAATATTACAAAACAATTACATGACATATTTATGAATTTATTATCAACTAAGTGCAATATTTTTACCCATTACCCTTAAAGGAGCCCATGAATGTATCTTTACATACGATGCGGGTCCTCTCTACGGGGGCCGCCATGTTTTCACTGAAGCCCAGAGAGGACAAGCTAAACATCCTTTGAGTTTTAATGACAGCTGAAGTCGACCGCAGGTTCTCTTCAGAAGAATGAGGGCGAGGAGATGGATACAGCACGCAACTCCACCTCTAGATGTCACCAGATCTTACACACTGCACCTTTAACCTCAGGGTCGTCTCTGGTGTTTGTTTACCTGCAGCCTGTCCTGTCTTGGCCAGCAGAGTCCCCAGCTCCAGGATGCTCTGCTCTTTAACTCGCACCGCCTCCTCATCACTGTCCTGGATGTCCCGCTTCACTGTGACACACACACACACACACACACACACACACACAGTGATGTAATCTAATCTGTGTTGGCATGCATCACAGGGAATCCCATACAGAGTAATACCCGAGTACAATCATTAGCATTGAACAGGATAAATCAGCTAACTCATCGGCAGGCTGGATGGAGAGGAAGCTAACACACATGCAAACTGTCCATTAACACAATACACCACAATGACAGCTCCGTGTTGTAGCTTTAGCATCCACTCACGGTGACGGCTCCAGCGCTACACAGCCGTGTGTCGACGAACGGGAACGAACCGAGCGAGCGGCTACACGTTATATGTCCCTGCGTGCTAACAGGCGCTAGCCTGCTGTCACCCGAGTCACTGCTGCAAATGCACGGGTAGCTAGCCGTTAGCCTCGGTGCACAAGCTAGCCGGTGTGCTGCTAGCTTGCCGGCTAGCACGCTGCTGCTGACTCACTGTGCGAGCTGGGAGGAGGGAAAAGACACGGGCAGCATCGGGCTACCTCACCTAGCTTAGCTTAGCTTAGCTTAGCTTAGCCCAGTGGCTAGCTGTAGTGAGTGGAGCTAGCTGAAGTAGAGATGTAAAGTGTCGGGGCAGCTTTAAATATCACCCCTCTCTCAGAGTGTGCTTTATTCTATATTTACCTATTGAGTGTAAGATATCAATGGAGGCGTTCCGGTCCGTTCCGAGAAGAGACTGAGCCCTCTGAAACTCAGCCACTGCCGCGGCTGCCATCGTTCCTCTGCCTGCCTCCGTTCCACTCTGCCCCGCCGCTGCTTTCCGGTGCTCTCAGCCTCAGGTCGGAGTGAGGCCGCCCCCTGCAGGCAGAGCCGAGCACTGCAGTGAAAACGCCACAGAGCGGGAAGCAACTGATGCTATATCCTATTTCCACTCTATTCAACATACTGTATTTTTCATTCAAGTATCAGCGTCTGACAGGCTCCTCAAATCCATCTGAATATCACATTTGTCTGATGGGACTTTTACTTTGAAAGGTTTTTATTGTAGTTTGGATAAATGATGGGGTTAATAGTTCATAGTTGTGGTGGCTGTGTTTAGAGTCCGAGAGGAATCAACAGCTTCTGGTTAAATATTTAAAAAGGCTTTTATTTCACAAAATATACAAAGAGTACAGAAAACTCAAATTCATATCCCACGAGTCGAGTTGCTCATGAAGCCGTTTTCACAGGACGACGGACAAGTGGTCACAGACCTGGAACGACAGGAAACAGAGCGTGGACGAGCTTTAACACAGAGACACTCACGCACACAGCTCAGTGTGGAGCTTTAATCATCCCGAGTTTCTCACCGAACAGCTCATCATCAGGTTTCGAGAGCCGTCTGTGTTCGGAGTGACGGAGAAAAGTGGACTGTGGAGACAATCCTCCATGTGCTGCGAAACCCTGGACTCCAGCAGGTGGCGCACAACATCTGGAGTGATGTTCCGTTTCTACAGGAAAGTGGTGAAAGAAAAAATCACAGAGTTTTAGTTCAAGAGAACGTGGGCCTGATCAATTATCACCATCGGATGCTGAATCACGACTAGAGATACAACTGTGAAGAGATAAGAGATGAAATAATATTAATACAAAATAGAGAAGACGACTAAACGCAGAAAAAGAAAAAGAAGAGCTCTAACGGAAACAAACAGACCTCGGTTTTGATGTATAATCCACAGGAGCAGGAGATGAAGTAAATGTTGATATTCAAATAGTTCCTGCGAGAGACAAGAAGCACTTTAGAGCCAAGTAGCAACAGAGCGCGTCTGTGGATTGAACTTCTCAGCTTCCGTACTCGTCTCTTAGCAAAACAGAACCTCTCTGACTCACATGTGACACACGGGACAAATAACGTGCGATTCTTCCATCTCTTCAACCACAGATGAAATGTACTGCTCCTCGAACTGCAGGTTCCTCTCGTACTCGTCGATGATCGACATTTCTGCAAGTGAAGAAAAACATCACAGCGACCAGATCAAACAAACGCGTGTCCCACACACAGATGGTCAAACAAATCGAACTGATCGTTAATGGACCCGTCACCTTGCGAAATTAGCTCCTGTTGGATTTCCTCGAGTACGGCCAGTTCATCCGATTCTTTCATGACATCGAACATCTGATTCAAAGACAAAGAGCAGCGCGTGGACCCAGTTAGACATTCTGAAGAGAGACGAGGAAGCTCCACTGCCGGTCTTCTCGAGCGCAGGTAGCATTAGCATCATTAGCGGGTTGAGTAGCTTTGACGCGTCAGCAGCAGTGTGTCGATTCTCAGACAAGGAGAGTATAAATAAAAAGTGGGCCCTCCCTCTCACGTGCCGGCAGGTGAAGCTAAAACCTTTCTCCGGCGCACAGATCAATAACCAGCCTTTTATTAGTTACATTTAAATCTATCCGACATCTGCATGATGTCATCGCTGCCTGGTCTTTGTTGTTGTGCATATTTGAGTTTGAGGTCTCACAACCAACAAGTGCAAACTACAAGACTGCACTTCACTGAGCTGCCACAGGGTGTCGCTGTAAACAGTAGGTTTTGGAAGGTTCCATCGAGCTTCTTTAAAAAAACAAGTTCCATGTGTGATGATTAAGTGAGTGCGGGGAGATGGACAGACCGAAAAGGTCTCGACACTTCCGGGGACCGACCTCCGCCATGCCCTGTGGCCCCCACAGGGAGGGCAGCCTCCGGTCCTCTGACTGCAGGACGCTCCACTCCTCCTCCATCACCTCCTGCACGATGATGGAGGCCCCGGAGCCGCCGCCGCCGCCGCCGCCGCCGCCCTCACCCATCTGCCGGTAGCGCTCCAGCAGCCTGGAGCGGCTGCTCCTCAGCCGGTCCACACAGCGCTGCAGCAAACACGGACACAGAGGAGAGGAGAGCTCGGTGTCTGACACACACACACACACACACACACGGGTACGTAGCATGCTAACCGGCTAGCTAGCTTGCACTAGCTAGCCTGCTAGCTAACGGAATAGTGTTTATTTCTGACCTTGCGGTACATTTCCTTCCATGGCGGCGTGGTCACTTTATAGAGTGTCCTGTGCCGGTGCAGGGCGTCCATCTCTAGCGCCACCAACCGTCGTACACCGGTCACACACGGACCGGCGCTGACAGCTCGGCTAACCTCAGCTACATTCACTCGTCAAAACACTCCAGCTTTTTAACCTCGCGACCCGGAAGTTAAAGCAGCAGACTGCCGCGAGGTGCATCATGGGTGATGTAGCCTTTGGTCCACAGAGCTGAATGATCAGGGAATTATTTAAAAACAAAACACAATCTATCAAAGAGCAGGTGATAAATGCTGAGTCAGGCCTGAGAGGAATTACACAGCACAACAATAACAATGTGGTCAAATAGGCCATTTCCGGTTTATTTCCACTCCATAATAATAACAACAATAATAGTTATAAGAATAGTAAATATGAATAAATGATCGTGATATGTTATTATATTTGTATTATATTTATAGTGAATATATGGACATATTTGACACATCTAATATTCCAGCTGTTTCATCCTGTAACATGTTGATCTTTGCATGTCAACAAACTGAAATTAAATTGATAATGTTTGTAAAATAAATGTGAAAAACACTTGTCCACCCATTTTATAACCTCTGTGTCTGTTCGTGTCCACTGTGATTCTCTCCCACACAACAACACACTGACCCCAAACTCTCATTTCTAAACACTCAACATATGGAAGGTGTGTATAATTAAGGGGCGTGGCCTCGTGAGTGACACCTGTGCACTTCCTGCATCATCTCCAACCCCGGGGTCTCACAGTGTACAACCCAATACCAACACTATACACATGTACACACACTTGTACCTGCTCATATACACACACTGTATATGTATTATTCTATACAGTACATGTAACGTCATGTGGCAGGTTCAGCACCTCGGACAGCGCCGCCTCTGATTGGCTGGAGAGAGTCTGGGACCAATGGTTCATCCGCATCGTCAGGAGCAGCAGCAGCATCAGCATCCAGGTCTCAGCCAATCAGAGGCCGGCATTTCTCCCCTGCATCCAACCCGAATAACTGCAGATGCCCGCATCTCCCTCTCTCCCTCTCTCTCTCTCTCCCTCTCTCCCTCTCTCTCTCTCCCTCTCTCTCTCTCTCTCTCTCTCTCTCTCTCTCTCTCTCTCTCTCTAAGCCTCCATCATCTATTTTTGGATTCCATAGTAGCCATCTTTCCCTCGGCTGCTATTCTCCGCCTTTGTGTTTTGTTTGTTTTGTTTTTGTATATGTTTGTTTTGCCCCGTGGACTGTGTGTGCCACCACACCTCGGGAGCCCCGTGGGATCATCGCCTCTCAATGGAAAACACATTCCCACATCCACGGGTGAAACCGCCGCATCCGTCGTCGAGCATCCCGTCCACGGGGGCTGTTCCACGGATGAAGCTGTGAGGATTTCCACTCACCGGGAGAGAGAGGAGGGGGCGTGGGGTGGGGGGTGGGGTGGGGGGGGCTCCATCCTTTCTTCCTCTGTCACGCTCTCATCGTGGAAACCTGCAGCGTGGGTGCTGGGTGGGTGGTGTGGGTGAGGGGGGGTGGAGGCTCCTCACGCTGTCACCGCTGCAGAGGGGCAGGTCAAGGTGTGATCCATGGATTCCGATTGATCACGAGGTAAGAAACACACCCCTAATCATTTAAATATCAAATATGCAAATGAAGTCATCATCTCCACGCAGGAGCGGGTCTGTGGTGTTTTCAGTGGTTTTTGCCATAAAGTGGATCCTGCTTGATTAGAATCATCATTTCCGTTAAAGCATGATGATGATGATGATGATGAAGATGAAGATGATGATGAAGATGCCTCATGCTGAGTGGGGGGGTGTGTATGAGGTAGAGGGGGGCGTTTTCCAGGGGCTTCCATTTTGAAGCTAAGATGGATGCTGGCTGCTCTCCTCCTCACTCTCATGCCTCTGTGGCCTCATCCTGCTTCTTATATAACACAGCAGCACACTGCTGCTGCTGCTGCTGCTGCTGCTGCTGCTGCTGGTGTTCAGCAGCAGCAGCAGCAGCAGCAGCATCACACCCTGATCAAATACAGATCAACATGCAGAGGAATGTTCAGGAAGCTGTTGTGTTTTGAAAATGATGAATGTTTAGAGATGAAGTAAAACAGAGTACGTCCACTTTTACCACCGTAGAAAACATGGCGGCCCCCGTAGAGAGGAGCCCCTCCTCATGTAAACATAGATTTAAAGGGCTCATTCAAGGATAATGGGGGAAAAACACATTTACGTGATTATAAATTCATGAAAATGTCAGCATGTGATTGTTTTGTAATATTATTCTGAAGTGACAAAAATGACCCAAATCTTTCACACTGAAAAACATTGTTTGGTTCAATCCAAAGTGTAAAATCACTCATGTTGAAACAAACAAACACAGAATGAAAGAAAAGTGCTGTTTGTTTTATAAACGCATCACATTCTCGCGGAGAGGAGCCGAACCCTGACGACCGTATGAACATCTGATCTCATCTGGTCTTTGTTCACAGGTTCAAGTGACTCTGTGAAGACCTCGCACTCGACCAATCAAAGACCTCGACGCCGCCCCCGCTGCTCCCGACTCCGCCTCCCCACCTGCCGACCCTCAGCGGGCATCATGGGCACGGTGTTGTCGCTGTCCCCCAGCTACCGCAAGGCGGCGCTGTTCGAGGACGGCCCGGCCACGGTGGGTCACTACACGGCGGTGCAGAACAGCAAGAACGCCAAGGACGCCAGCGCCGCCGCCGCCAAGTCCCTCAAGCGCCCCTCCATCATCAGCGTGTTGCCATGGAAACGGATCGTGGCCGTGTCGGCCAAGAGGAAGGGCTCCAAGAAGCTGCAGTCGGACGGCGGCGACGGCGGGAAAGGGAGCTCGCCGGAGGGCCACGCCCTCCCCGGCTCCGCCTCCAACAGCCTGAAGCTGAAGAAGTCGCAGTCCTGCGCCAACCTCTCGTCCTACTCCTCCTGCCAGGACGCCACCGGCGCCGCCACCACTACCTCCTCCCACCTGCCCACCTCCAAGACCCTGGCTAACGTAGCAACCGTCGCCGCCAAGAAGAACTCGCTCACCGGCACCGGGATCCAGGCGTCCACCGCCGCCGGCACGCCCAAACGGGTCATCGTCCAGGTAAACGTTTCCATCGCGCTCTCAGCTCAGCTTCTGTGAAGGAGTTTTTACATGATCTGATTACTGAGGTGCATGTAAACACAGAAATCTGATCATTACAGATATCTGATTATTATCTGATCATTATCTGATCATTACCGATATCTGATCATTATCTGATTATTACAGTTATCTGATTATTATCTGATTATTATCTGATTATTACAGTTATCTGATTATTATCTGATCATTACCGATATCTGATCATTATCTGATTATTACAGTTATCTTATTATTATCTGATTATTACAGTAATCTGATTATTATCTGATTATTATCTGGTTATTATCTGATTATTATCTGATTATTATCTGATTATTACAGTAATCTGATTATTATCTGATTATTATCTGATTATTATCTGATTATTATCTGAATCTGATTATTATCTGATCATTACCGATATCTGATCATTATCTGATTATTACCGATATCTGATCATTATCTGATCATTACCGATATCTGATCATTATCTGATTATTACAGTTATCTGATTATTATCTGATTATTATCTGATCATTACCGATATCTGATCATTATCTGATTATTACAGTTAGATTATTACAGTAATCTGATTATTATCTGATTATCATCTGATTATTATCTGATTATTATCTGATTATTATCTGATTATTATCTGATTATTATCTGATTATGATCATTACCGATATCTGATCATTATCTGATTATTACAGTTATCTGATTATTATCTGATTATTATCTGATCATTACCGATATCTGATCATTATCTGATTATTACAGTTATCTGATTATTATCTGATTATTATCTGATCATTACCGATATCTGATCATTATCTGATTATTACAGTTATCTGATTATTATCTGATTATTATCTGATTATTACAGTAATCTGATTATTATCTGATCATTACCGATATCTGATCATTATCTGATTATTACAGTTATCTTATTATTATCTGATTATGACAGTAATCTGATTATTATCTGATTATTACAGTAATCTGATTATTATCTGATTATTATCTGATTATTATCTGATTATTATCTGATTATTACAGTAATCTGATTATTATCTGATTATCATCTGATTATTATCTGATTATTATCTGATTATTATCTGATTACGACAGTAATCTGATTTCCACCATCATGTAAACGGACCTCAAACCCTTCTAAACCCCCCCTTCCCCCCCCTCGCCCCCACAGGCCTCCACCAGCGAGCTGATGCGCAGCCTGGGCGAGTTCCTGTGCCGGCGCTGTTACCGGCTGAAGCGGCTGTCGCCCACCGACCCGGTTCTGTGGCTGCGCAGCGTGGACCGCTCCCTGCTGCTGCAGGGCTGGCAGGACCAGGGCTTCATCACGCCCGCCAACGTGGTCTTCCTCTACATGCTGTGCCGCGACGTGGTCTCGGGCGAGGTGGCGTCGGAGCGCGAGCTGCAGGCCTCGCTGCTCACCTGCCTCTACCTGTCCTACTCCTACATGGGCAACGAGATCTCCTACCCGCTCAAGCCCTTCCTGGTGGAGGCGGAGAAGGAGGCCTTCTGGGACCGCTGCCTGGAGATCATCCACCGCATGAGCGGCAAGATGCTGCAGATCAACACCGACCCCCACTACTTCACCCAGGTGTTCGCCGACCTGAAGAACGAGAGCAAGAAGGAGGAGGAGAAGACCAAGCTCCTCATCGGGATCGACCGATAAGGAGGAGGGCGGAGCTTAGGGAGGGGAGGGGGGGGGGTCAGAATGATTGACAGAGGTCAGAGGTCAAGAATCACAGAGGGGAGCTGTTGTCTGGCGTCTCTCCAGTTGAACAGTCGAACCTCCAGACTCTGAAACAACAGCAACAGTTGGTTTGGTGCAAATGACCTCGAATAAAATGAAAACTTTGAATCAATTACGCACAATTTCAAACCTCAATAGAAATAGAAATAAGCCCCGCCCCCGCGCAGTTGTCATGGCGACAACGTGTGACTGATTGAGAACCAAAACCGTCGTTTGCGCCAGACTTTAAAACAAGTTTCATTCTCCTCTGAAGTTGATCATTTTAGCACGAGATGTGTTGACTTACTTTCAGAGCCTCAAGTGGCCAAACTGTGAACTGCAAGTGTTTCCACTTCCTGTTTTGGACTCAGGCCTCTGACCTGATATTCTTTCAAACATCATATTGACAAAGAAACGCCAGACAACAGATCTGCTGAGACTCTGACCTCAGATCCACAGGTTCGAGATGTTGTGTGAAAATGCTGACTCATGCTGCTCGAGGTCACCTCACATCTTCTTGCACATGGACCACCTGCTCATCGCCCCCCCCCCACACACACACACTTACTGAGGCGCCCCCTGGTGGAACTCCAGCAGCATTAACCTGATCAGATGATGAGCTGTTTACATTCACGAGACTATAAAGGGTAAAATGCAATACTGACCCCTTCAGGGCAATTGAGGAATTACTTCACCCCCCCCCCCCCCCCCCCCCCCCCCCCCGCACATTGTCCTGCAGTCCATATTGGTGCTGCCCTGGAGGAGGGAAGGAAGGAAGGAAGGAAGGAAGGAAGGAAGGAACGAAGGAAAGAAACATGAAGAGCAGATAGGTAGGAAAGAAAGATGGAAGAAGGGGGAAGGAAAGACAGAGGAAAGGAAGAAAGGAAGGAAGGAAGGAAGGAAGGAAGGAAGGGAGTGAATGACTGGTGGAGCGGCGTGGAGGACCAATCACACGGCGAGACTGAATGTTCCAAAAACAAACGCCACAGCACCGCCGCCTTCTGAAGCCCCCCCCCTCTCCCCCTCACCACTCATCACCTTCCACATACACCTGGACAAACTGAAACTGTCGGGCCATGTCCAGTCCGGTCCAGTGAGTCCGGTCCAGTGAGTCTGGTCCAGTGAGTCCGGTCCAGTGAGTCCGGTCCAGTGAGTCCGGTCCAGTGAGTCCGGTCCCGTGAGTCCGGTCCAGTGAGTCCGGTCCCTTGAGTCCAGTCCCTTGAGTCCGGTCCCATGAGTCCAGTCCCTTGAGTCCAGTCCTTTGAGTCTGGTCCCGTGAGTCCGGTCCCTTGAGTCCGGTCCAGTGAGTCCGGTCCAGTGAGTCTGGTCCAGTGAGTCCTGTCCCATGAGTCCGGTCCCTTGAGTCCAGTCCCTTGAGTCCGGTCCCATGAGTCCAGTCCCTTGAGTCCGGTCCCATGAGTCCGGTCCCGTGAGTCCGGTCCAGTGAGTCCGGTCCAGTGAGTCCGGTGCAGGCGTCCCCACACATAAAGGACTCTTGATATTCAGTTGTTTGATTTGCATGTGTGCTTCTATAGGTTTCCTCGCATGCTGCTTTGTGTCGGGCACATGTGGCAGAGACACTGAGCGTCGGCCATGTTGGACTGCTGAAATGCTGACTCAGCAGAAAGGCTTTCGCTGACATGGTGCGGACTGCCCCTTTAAGGACAAATCCACTCCAGAAGGAAATCGACCTTGTGATCCAGACGCTCCGGCTCCGTGTTTTTTCTGCTGCTTTGACGGCGTCACGTCACTGAGCGTTTTTTCTTTCTCTCTGATCTTTAGATAAGCTCCGCCCCCTCTCCCAGGTCAGAGGT
>JAFBJT010111571.1:23639-39210 GCA_016785325.1 Chascanopsetta lugubris
AATTTCAAACCTGGATAGAATAGAGATAAGCCCCGCCCCCATACAGGAAAACATGTGACTGCTTGAGACCAAAAGTGTAGTTTGCACCAGACCGTCAACATGTTTTAACATGGGAGTCTATGGGGATGGAGCCTCGAGTGGCCAAACTATGAACTGCAGGTGTTTCCCTATTAGGCCCATCCGTCTGCTCCCGGCAGCTCCCTCTAGTGGTGGAATGCAACAGTGTTTCATACTGGGATGTGGACTTGGCGACGAGGAAAGGAAAAGGAAAAGGAAGAGCGAGCGAGATGGACTGGGCGTGGCAGCGCCCCCTGCCTGTACATCCTCCTGATAATGTGCCATATTTGATCTCACAACACGTAACCGGACAGAGTCAGAAGCTGTTGTGTAACATATGAAGTTTATGGGATGTGACCATGAAGTGAACTGCCGTTTAGATTTTTCCTTTTCTTCTTCTATGGTTTTCATGTGTGGATCATGTCGTCGTGGTAACGAGCAAAAAGTCAGCGAGGCTCCTAGTGACACTGGAGAAGCCGATGCTGCGTCTGTGTGAACGTGTGTGAGACGTAAGGAAACTTGGGTCAACTGTTACAGGAACTTTATATTAAAACAAACTTTATCAGCATCGGCCCGTGTTTCTCATTCCTCTGATTTCACTGCCTGTGTTTCTGGGATGTGTGACGCCTCCTTTGGCGCCCTCCGGTGGAGAGGACCTGCTGGTTCTGGAGTCAGGAAAACAACTATTCATGCAACCGGCTGATTCAGAACCAACTCTTCTCAGCTCAGTCTTACAGACTGCACCTTTAACGATGTAAATAAAGTGGAAACATTAGAAAGTCCTTTGGACCACATGTGTACACAGAAGCAGACTAATGAGATCCTTCCTGTTGCTGTCCATGGTGCTGAAGTCACTCCGCTCTCGGCCTCCAGGGGGCAGTGCTGCACCTTAATTGCTCTCACTGCGAATGTGTTTTTCCATCACATGTTCCATTTCTCTCAGGTGGATTTAACTCGTCTCAGCAGGATTTCATCTCTACATCCTACACACTGCACCTTTAACGTCACCAAATCCTACACACTGCACCTTTAATGTCATTAAATCCTACACACTGCACCTTTAACGTCACTAAATCCTACACACTGCACCTTTAATGTCATTAAATCCTACACACTGCACCTTTAACGTCACCAAATCCTACACACTGCACCTTTAACGTCACCAAATCCTACAAACTGCACCTTTAATGTCATTAAATCCTACACACTGCACCTGTAACGTCACCAAATCCTACACACTGCACCTTTAATGTCACTAAATCCTACACACTGCACCTTTAATGTCACTAAATCCTACACACTGCACCTTTAATGTCACTAAATCCTACACACTGCACCTTTAACGTCACTAAATCCTACACACTGCACCTTTAATGTCACTAAATCCTACACACTGCACCTTTAACGTCATTAAATCCTACACACTGCACCTTTAATGTCACTAAATCCTACACACTGCACCTTTAACGTCATTATATTCTACACACTGCACCTTTAACGTCATTAAACCCTCCACACTGCACCTTTAATGTCATTATATTCTACACACTGCACCTTTAATGTCATTATATTCTACACACTGCACCTTTAATGTCATTATATTCTACACACTGCACCTTTAAGCACAGCTTGAATAGAATAAAGATAAATCATTAGAATAATAAATGGAGCACCGGTCACGTGCCACGTGTCGAGAACCACACACACGATCCACTTCCAGACTCATCCGTCAATCAAACCCATGTGAGAGGGCGAGGACCGTCTGGCGTCATCACGCACGGCCACGCCCCCCTCCTCTGTGTCGCCACGCTTCCGGCCCCGGCTCAGCCAATCAGAGGCAGGTGCGCCGCAGCTTTATTTGCCTCCATCTGGCAGCGAGCAGCTCCGCGCTCCGTCCCCCCGCGCGTCCTGAGGATCCCAGCCCGAGCTGCTGCCTCATCTGCCGCAACCGAAGAAGATGGCGACCCGGGTAAGATGCGGATCCTCATCTCACACACACACACACACACACACCTTTACATGTACACACTCACCTATAGAGGGTCTCAGGGGCTGTGATGCAGCAGCAGCGGGATGCAAACACACAACCTCGGCGCAAGATGTCGGGCGAATCCGTCAGACTCCGACCCGCGGCTCGGTGCGTCACGTGTGACCGACACGGTGCAAACGGGACGCGGTGTCGTCGGTGGTCATGTGTCGGTGGGTCCGTGGGTCCGGGCGGCCCGGTAACGGCCCGGTAACGGCCCGGTAACGGCCCGCTCACCCGCTCACCCACTCACACGCAGCGTGAATCCTCATCATGTCATAATCCTGCTCCGGCGCTGCCCGCGTGCCCTTGAGCCTCCGTGGAGAATTTGAATAAATGAGTAAATAAAGGTCAGCGCACCTTATTCACCGTTTGTCAAATATATATATTTAATAATATATTTGATTAAATTAAACAAAAACATCCTGTCACCGTGAGACCGTCGACTCATTAAAGGTGCAATGCAAAAAATAAGGCAAAAAAAGGAAATAGATTTCTATGATAAACCGTTCCTTCAGCGGCTCCTCTCCACCAGGGGGCGCCATGTTGCACCACCATGTTTTGACGGTAGCCCTGAATGGACATTACCGAGACCTGAAGCCCACGAACGCCAGCGTGTTCTCCACCTGTCTGAAGGAGTGAAGGCTGCAACACGCAGCCTCACCAGGAGACGTCACTCAATCCTACACACTGCACCTTTAATTGGACATGTAAACAGTGAGGGTGAGGTGTTAGAATAAAAACAAACAAATAAACAAACAAATAAATAAATAAACAAATAAATAAATAAACAAACAAATAATGCGGTAAAGGCCTGTGAACACCCATCATGTTCCACTCCTGCCCCTGTGCCCTTGAGCAGCCTTGGAGAGAACATGTAGTAAAACAGCCCGTGTGGAGGAGTGTGGCACACGCGTGTTCAGGAACACGCGTGTGCAGGAACACGCGTGTGCAGGAACACGCGTGTGCAGGAACACGCGTGTGCAGGAACACGCGTGTGCAGGAACACGCATGTGCAGGAACACGCGTGTGCAGGAACACGCGTGTGCAGGAACACGGGTTGGTGGCTCCGTGTGGAGTCTGCACATGGGAGCAGGTGCATTCTGCGTGACGCTCTGCAGAGGAGGTGTGTGTGTGTGTGCGTGTGTGTGTGTGTGTGTGTGTGTGTGTGGTGCAGGCCGGTGCTTTCAGTTCATGCGTGCAGCCAGTCAGGTGGGAGGGGGCGGGGCCTGTGACAGGTGAAAGTGAGCCCTGACCTCTGTGATGGTCCCATCAACATATGTTGATCCTGGGCAGGACCTGTGTGTGTGTGTGTGTGTGTGTGTGTGTGTGTGTGTGTGCGTGTGTGTGTGTGTGTGTGTGCGTGTCTCTACAGGCAGTGATGCAGCACTTTTGCTTTTCGTGTCGTCGGCAAAAATTAGGATGTGGCTCAGTTGTGCTCTCGTCTCAGTGTCAATAATAATAATAATAATAATGGAACATGTCCCATTCACCAGGTGAATGATGACATCATCGTCGCTTTTAATAGTTCTCTATTTTGTGTGTTGTGGTTGCAATATTTCATGTAGACTAATCTCGATTATTATCCTGATTGTTATGGTTATTATCAAGGAGTCCTGTGCAGCTCGGTAAATGATTTGCATTATTCTTTCTTTTTTTGTGCTGATGTTACATAATGATTTGGGTTTGACCTCTTTAGCATATTAAGAATTAAAACCCTGCGGATGATGATGATGGATGATTCTAACATGTCGAGCTCGAGCTGCAGACAATAACAAAACACACAAAAATGCAATAACAATATTGTGTTTATAAATGTTGAATGATTTTCTCCCTTTTTGAGAATGAAACATTTAAAGTACAAAGCGCTGCCACTTCTTCCTCAGTTACCGTTGCTATGACACAAGCGCTTACATTCAATCACCCAGTGATTTTCATACAGAAGAGCCTCGATATGGCAGACAATAGCAGAGTGTGTGTGTGTGTGTGTGTGTGTGTGCTGCCTCATCACCAGGAAACGATCCTTTCAGAAGAAACTGGTGTTGATGTGCTCGTACGTTATCTGCTGAAGCTCCTGAGGCTGGAAACACCCACAGCTAACATGAGGCAAAAGGGGCGGAGCAAAGCTCTGATTGGTCCAGCGCACAGACAGAGTCAGTGGGTTTGTAGCACAGTGTGAATGTGTTTAATCAGCGTTCACACCCGGGTCACATGACCCTGCAATCGGCTCTAACCACTGTAGCTCTATCGCCCCCTGTCTCCATGTTGTTGTAATGATTCTCTGCTCCTCTACTTCCTGTTTGTTGTCTCTACTTCCTGTTTGTTGTTTCATCTGTGAGAGTCCTGCAGTCAGAGCTGACAGCTCATTCCTGGGAGTGTATTTACTGTGTGGGCGGAGCTAAAGCAGAGCAGGACGAGGTCAGAGGCAATGCAGGGAAACAACAACCCCCCCCCCCCCCCCCCCCCCCCCCCCCCCCCCCCCCCCCCCCCCCCCCCCCCCCCCTTTTCAGTCACATGACCTCCCCCACTGCCATGTGCTGGTGTGTCCTATAACTGTTATAATCGTTAGCTCATTAAAGGGCCAATGCAAATAACTATTTTCATATTTTTTAATATATCATCTCCACTAGAGGGCGCCATATTGCACTTCCATGTTTTTACAGTAGCCCACACTGGACAAACTGTCCAATGGACAATAATAATCATACTTTGAAAATATATGAAATAATTTGAAATGTCTCATTTGAATAACAACACTACTACTACTACTACTGCTACTGCTACTAACAGTAATAATAATAATAACAATAACAACAATAATCATCATCATAATAACAATAATACAGAGCAGGATAACAATAATGAGGTATCTCAGCATTCACACCAATTATGCACAATTAAATATTCATAACATGTGTTTGAGGGCTTATCTCAAATTCAAGCAGGAGAGAGAGAGAGAGAGAGAGGGAGAGTGAGAGGGAGAGAGAGGGAGAGAGAGAGAGAGAGGGAGAGAGAGAGAGAGAGAGAGAGAGAGGGAGAGAGAGAGGGAGAGAGAGAAGGAGAGAGAGAGGGGGAGAGAGAGGGAGAGAGGGAGAGAGAGAGAGGGAGAGAGGGGGGGGGGCCGAGAGATAATAAGGTCCATCTTAAAAATCTGTTATCTGCCTCAGCGCCTCACACCCACTAATGAATCTCATGGGAGGAGGTTTGTTCTTCCTCTTGGTCACTCAGCATGAGTCACCAGTGTCCAGTGGCATGTTACACACACACACACACACACACACACACACACACACACACTCACCCACCCTTCATGTACCCTTCAGACTGTGTTTCTGCAGCTCGTCAGAGAGAATCAGATCAAACTCAGTGTTGAGTTGTGAAGTGACGACCTGATGCAGATCAGAGGAGAGGAAGTGCAGATTAATGCAGATTACAGCTTTAATCTGCGCAGAGGAAGATTCCAAATTCAACCTCACCCTCCCGTCTGAGAGCAAACTGGTTTGAGTCGGGGCAATCGACTCAATCTGACTGCGTCTAAATCAATGAAAGAGAGAGAGAGACAGACAGACAGAGAGAGAGAGACAGAGAGAGAGAGAGAGACAGAGAGAGAGAGATACAGACACCCTCATTTGTGATGGAACAAGTGAGTGGGCGACCGAAGACAGAGCTCAACCAATTTCTCCCTCCTCCACCATAAAACATGTAATACGCTCCCTCTCTCTCCCCCTCTCTCTCTCCCCCCCTCTCTCTCCCCCCCCTCTCTCTCTCTCCCTCCTTAATGAAATCGGTTGTTTCCCTGCACTGCAGTTCTTCATTCCTCAGCAGCAGATTCCTCCTCTATATCTCCGTTACATCTCTCACTCACACACACACACACACGCACATACACACACACACACACACACACACACACACAAAAACTCAATGTATGGAAACCTGATACATGAGTAAATTTTCACATGTAAACAATTAACCTGTATCATGTGACTCTCTGTATGTGTGTGTGTGTGTGTGTGTGTGTGGGTGTGTGTGTGTGTGTGTGTGAGACAGTAGTGGTTAATCCGTGTCGGTCTCGATGCAGGGCCTCCCTCTGTCAGCGCTGAGCTGCTGCTATTTTTAGAGAACCTCCTTTTCTCTTTGCTGTGGGACACCCACACACACACACACACACACACACACCCACACCCACACACACACCCACACCCCCACACACACACACCCACAGAAAATCTTACACACTGCACCTTTAATGGGCCGTGATGACTGTGCAGTGGTTTGACATCAGGTGTCAAACCACTGCACAGTGGTGCTGCTGCTGCTGTTACTGCTGCTGCTGCTGTTACTGCTGCTGCTGTTACTGCTGCTGCTGTTACTGCTGCTGCTGCTGTTACTGCTGCTGTTACTGCTGCTGTTATCGACACTTTCCAAATTCACAGGTTGCTCAGTCTCAGCTCTGCAGCAGCAGCTTCAGCAGGATGAATCATGCCTCCAACCAGGGGAATGTTTAGAGTCAGGGAGGAGGGGAGGGAGGGGGGAGGGGGGGGGGGGCGCGGGGGAGGGAGGGAGGGGGGAGGCAGGGTGTGACTGTTTTGTTCTGCTGCCCCTCCCTGATTCTGCAGAGTCACACTCAGCTCACTGTCCACACACAGGGGGAGACAGAGGGAAGGAAAGAGAGGGGGCAGAGGGGGAGAGAGAGGGGAGACAGGGAGGGCAAAGGGAGAGATGGGGGGGGTAGAGAAGGAGAGAGAGGGGAGAGGGGGGAGAGAGAGAGGGGGACTCTGGGGATGGAGACATGATGATGACTGACAAAGTGCAGCAGAAATGAGACTAAAGGTTTTTAAAGTGATGAGAGAGAGAGAGAGAGAGGGAGGGAGGGAGAGAGACACTAAGTGATGATGTGATGAAACATGAGATTGAGGGCGACTCAGATAAGAACATGATGAAAACAGGAAGTGGGTGATTGTTTCATTTCCTGCTCAAACTGAAGAGATGAAAGTGAATAAACCTCGTTTACAATAAAGCAGAGCAGCTTCTCATCTCACTGAGTGATTCACCTGCTCTGTGGTCCATCGCCGCGGATGCAGTTGCCATGGTTACCGCGCCACGCGCTGGTAACGCTGCGATGGCGGCGGTGGTCTAAGGTTCCTGTGCGTTCGCGCCGTGACCCGGCGAGGCGGGAAAGATGGACGAGGAGGCGGAGCCTGTGTCTCTGCTGGACCTTTAACGATCTGATGGCGTCTTTGTTTTCATCACATCTTCAAGGTTATTCATCCATTTGACCTCTACTTTAAAATCTGGAGTGGACTCCTCCCCCTCCTCCTCTTGCCCCTCCCCCTCCTCCTCTTGCCCCTCCCCCTCCTCCGTGAAGCCGCCGTCGCGTTACGCTTCACAGGAGAGAGGAATATTGACGAATCGGTGAAGGGCAGAGGTCGTGACCTCGATAAAGTAATGGCCGGTCTCTCAGGTGCTGAATATGTTGGTCGCCATGACGACCGGTGGTTTGCAGGAAACAAATAAATAAAAGAAGCGGCGTTAGCACGAGAGAAAGAGGCTGACACGCACATTCTCGGCTCGACAGTTCGACACTGTTCGACTCTGCACTCTACGATTCCGCCCGGTACTTTGATCTTCTATCGGCCCAAAATGGCCCCAAAGTCATTTGTTTACGTCAGTTTCACCTGCTGGCGCTTGGAGCCGACGCAGACGTGACGCTCCACCTCGTCTCTTGCAGATGATGCAGGCGGCGCGATGCCCGACAGACGAGCTGTCGCTGACCAACTGTGCTGTGGTGAATGAGAAGGACCTGCAGACGGGACAGTGAGTCATCAACACCTGCGCTCACATCACACATCGACCAATCAGAGCTGCTCATCGACGTCTCCCTGTCCACCAGTCACAACCCCAGTGGAAATGGAATAATTGATAAACACAAATCAGTTTGTGATCGCAGAAGGAAAGAAAACAATAATGTTTAATTAGAGACTGAAAACTCGTCACGTATAATCACCCCATAAAGAATGGAGCAATAAAACATGTAATAAGCTCCTTCTCTCTCTCTCTCTCTCTCTCTCTCTCCCTCTCTCTCTCTCTCTCTCTCTCTCTCTCTTTCTCTCTCCCTCTCCTCCCAGACATGTGACTGTGAAGACGACGCCAAACCACAAGTTTGCATTTACGGTCAAGACCCATCACACTGTGGCTCCTGGAACCATCGCATTCAGCCTGCCGCAGGTACACACACACACACACACACACACACACACACACACACACCTCCCCTGACACGTGTCTCTCTCTCTCTCCAGAGGAAATGGGCGGGGCTGTCCATCGGTCAGGAGGTGGAAGGTAAAAACTAAACTCTTCTGATGATGAAATGTTCAAACGCTCGTTGAACTTCTCTCTCTGTTCCTCCAGTGTCCAACTACACCTTCGACAAGTCCAGGCAGTGCATCGGCGCCATGACCATCGAGATCGACTTCCTGCAGAGGAAGAGCACCGACTCCTCCCCCTACGACTCTGACAAGATGGCCGCCGAGTTCATCCAGCAGTTCAATAACCAGGCCTTCTCCATCACCCAGCAGGTTTGTTTTGTTCACTCGCGTTGGCTGATGTTGATGAGGAGGAGGAGGAAGACGCGTGACCTTCCGCTCTGTCCCTCAGCTCGTCTTCAGCTTCTGTGACAAGCTGTTCGGTCTGATGGTGAAGGACATCGAGGCCATGGACGCCAGCATCCTGAAGGGAGACTCGGGAACTGGGAAGAAGCCGCAGAAGGTACAGAACCTCAGAGAGAGGGAGGGGGAGGTCGCTCGCACCCTCACCAACGATGCAGACGACTGAATCTGTGGTTTCCTCTGACAGATCGACGTGGGGCTGATGGTGGGAAACAGCCAGGTGATTTTTGAGAAAGCTGAGAGTTCTTCCCTCACACTGGTTGGTACGTTCCTCAGAGACTCGAGTTTCCCCTCTGGGAATCTCAAACAGGACTAAACCAAAAAAAAGAACAAATCCCACACGGGAACATGGTTTGACCCACAATAGTGGCCACAAGATGGCAGTAAAAGCATGTTACCTCCAGACACTGTGCTCCTCCTCCTCTTTCTCAGGTAAGGCAAAGACCAAGGAGGCGCGGCAGACCATCATCAACCCAGACTGGAACTTTGAGAAGATGGGCATCGGAGGTCTGGACAAGGAGTTCTCCGACATCTTCCGCCGAGCCTTCGCCTCCCGAGTCTTCCCTCCAGACATCGTGGAGCAGATGGGTGAGGAGCACGGACTCTCGCATCACAAACATATGACACTGAGATCTTAATATTTCAGAGTCATTCAAAGAAAACCTTGTTTTGGAGACGTAATCTGTAGCATGTTGACCCCCTCCTCTCTCAGGGTGTAAGCACGTGAAGGGCATCTTGCTGTTCGGGCCTCCAGGTTGTGGTAAGACTCTGATGGCGCGACAGATCGGCAAGATGCTCAACGCCCGAGAGCCCAAGGTCGTCAACGGCCCCGAGATCCTCAACAAGTACGTGGGAGAGTCCGAGGCCAACATCCGCAAACTGTTCGCCGACGCTGAGGAGGAGCAGAAGAGGGTGAGAGAGGCTCTGTGACTTTCCATATTTCACGTAAACATACATTCATGGGCTCATTTAAAGGTCCAGTGTGTACGATTTGGTGACACCCACGGGTGAAGTCGCAGGTTGAGACTGTCCTCGATGTGTGGATCGATAACAGTGATCGCCTCCTCCCCTTTTCTGCAGCTGGGCGCCAACAGCGGCCTCCACATCATCATCTTTGATGAGCTGGACGCCATCTGCAAGCAGAGAGGCACCGGCGCCAGCAGCACCGGCGTCCACGACACCGTGGTCAACCAGCTCCTCTCCAAGATCGACGGCGTGGAGCAGCTCAACAACATCCTGGTTATTGGTGCGTAGCTGCAGCGCCGTGCCCCGCCCCCCTCCGGCTTAGGCCACTCCTCCATTAAGACCGCCAGAGGCTCATTCTTCTTCAGTAACCGAATAATAATAATAAAAAGAAATAAAAAGATGAGGCGATTAAAGGGACCCAGGCAGGAGACGATGACAACAAACTGTTCATGACGATATCTGACTTTTTCCTACATTTCCTTCATAACGTTTCTATGTTTTTGTCTGAATATGATTTTCCTATTTTTATTTTACCATTAATCTCATTAATCTCATTGCATTCTGATTCATTATTGTTGTTTAGTGGGCTGAAGAAAATTCCAAACCACTTTATGATCTATTCATAAATTACACCATTAATTAAAAGTGAAATCTGCATCATAAGACAACTGATGTAAATAAAACATTTGTAGATAAAACGTGTTAAACAAACATGATCTTTACCAATCAAAACAACCTGCACTACTGAATGAAGCTAACAGGCTAAGCTACAACAAGTTAGCTAACATGTAAATACACTAGCTAGCTGCTGAGCCCACTGTGCTAACGAGTTAGCGCGCTAAAGCTAGCACGTTTTTAACATCATATTTAATGATTGTAAGAAAAATGAAAACACAGATCGTAAGTTAAACTGATCACACACTTACAGAGTCCGCTCCGGTTGAACGGGGGGCGACAGGTCTGTGCAGAACCGTAGAACCGGGGGGGCTCCTCCTCTCCACCGGCAGAGACTTCCGGCAACACGTATCCCAGGGTTCATTGCGGTTCACTTCACTCTGCGGCTTTTCAAAACAATGTGGCGCCCACCGGAAGGAGCCCAGTGGAGGCGCAGGAGGGATTTATGTTTGATTTTAATCAAAAGTAGGTTTTTATAAAAAATAAAACGTGATCATAGTGATTATTATCGTGGGTTTATCTTGTGAGCGAACTACTCGGAGCTGCTGGAACTGAACTGTGCTGCAACTTCCTGCCTCAAGTGTAATATTCATTACAGGTTCTGTTGGTCATTTGATTTGAGGGCCACTTCTACTGTTTTACACTGAGTAAGGAGGCATCAGCTCAGACAGCATGTTCCTTTGTTTTATTTGACCTCTACACACCAGGGAGTCAGGCCAACAGATTAAGTTGCTGTGTTTATGCTGATTATGCTGTTTTTTTCAAGTTAAACCAGAATTTGGAAGTAAACTAAGCACATGGCTGCCGACATGAACCCAGCTGCCGTCAGACACACGGTGATCCAGTGTGTTTGGGACCTGGACCATCTCTCATGTTTTCTTGTTGCTCCAGTGGTTTGTTTGTTTTCATACGAGATCCACCGCGTCAGCAGATCCTCCAGGATGTTGATGTTGAAACCGAACTTGACACGTGTTGTTCTCCAGGTATGACCAACAGACCCGACCTGATCGACGACGCTCTGATGAGACCCGGCAGGTTTGAGGTCAAGATGGAGATCGGTGCGTATGATTCCTGAAGCTCAAACAACCAAAGCTTCTCCTGGGACGTCTGAGCGCTGATGTTGTCCCCCCGGACCCTCAGGTCTGCCCGATGAGAAGGGCCGTGTGCAGATCCTGACCATTCACACCAACAAGATGCGCGGCTATAATCTTCTGGCCGTCGATGTCGACGTCAAGGAGCTGGCGGCCGAGACCAAGAACTACAGCGGCGCCGAGCTGGAGGGCCTGGTCAGAGCCGCGCAGTCCACCGCCATGAACCGCCACATCAAGGTCACTTTCAAATACTCTTTCTGCACCAAGAACTGTATCGTTATGTCCCGGATTCTATCACGTGTCTTAAAGTACATTCATCTTATTGTATTTAGAGTCGTGTTGTATCTTTCGTTTCATGTCACATTGCAACTATTCTATTCTTGCTATCACATAGTATCATATCGGGTCATTTTGTGTCTTTTAATCATGACTTTTCAATCATTATTTCTCTTATCTGAGATCGTGAGTTGTGTGTGTGTGTGTGTGTGTGTGTGTGTGTGTGTGTGTTCCACAGGCCACGTCCACAGTGGAGGTGGACATGGAGCGGGCGGAGAAGCTGCAGGTCACCAGAGCCGACTTCATGGGATCTCTGAACAACGACATCAAACCCGTACGTCCCGGAGCTTCACCACCGACCCTGAGTCGTCCAGCCGCCCGGCGCCCGTCCTCATGTCCTATTCTTTTCTGCTCAGGCGTTTGGTACGAACCAGGAGGATTATTCCAGCTACATCATGAACGGCATCATCAAGTGGGGCGACCCGGTCACCCACGTCCTGGATGACGGGGAGCTGCTGGTGCAGCAGACCAAGAACAGTGATCGCACGCCGCTGGTGGCCGTGTTACTGGAGGGTGAGAACACAGACATGTTTGTTGTCATCAAACTGAGCAGGATTTCAAACGACAAAACTGTGAACGTTAGTTTTAAAGGTGCAGTGTGTGAGATGTGGTGACCTCTAGAGGTGAAGTGTCATGTTGTATCCATCACCTCACCCTCACTCTTCTGAACATGAGGAGAACCTGTGGGCGACTAAAAGATGAGTACGTTTCGTACGTCCACTTTTACGACTGAAAAAACATGGCCGCCTCCACAGAGAGGAGCCACTCCTCATGTAAATATATGTTAATGAGACATTAAAGGGCTCATTTAAGGGTCATGGAAGAAACAGATAACATTTGCATGATTATGAATTCATGACAATGTCAGTATGTAATGGTAATATTTGTAGAAGTGATGGAGACGACCCAAATCGTACTCACTGCACCCGTGTACACACAGACATGAACCGGTACCCCTCCTCTTCTGTCTCCACACACACACACACACACACACACACACACACACACACACACACACACACACACACAGGTCCTCCCCACAGTGGAAAGACGGCCCTGGCAGCAAAGATAGCAGAGGACTCTCAGTTCCCCTTCATCAAGATGTGCTCTCCAGACAAGATGATCGGACACTCGGAGATCTCCAAGTGTCAGGCCATCAAAAAGGTCAGAGCAGCAAACGAGGCATGACCTCCTCCAGCCGACCTGCTCCTGACTCCGCCCTCTGCCTCTGCCAGGTCTTTGATGATGCCTACAAGTCCCAGCTCAGCTGTGTGGTGGTGGACGACATCGAGCGTCTGCTGGACTACGTCCCCATCGGACCTCGTTTCTCCAACCTGGTCCTTCAGGCTCTGCTGGTGCTGCTGAAGAAGCCTCCACCCAAGGTCAGAGCTCTCTGTAAAATGTGATGGAATGAACTCTGAGCCTCTGCTCCGGCCTGTGAACTGAGCGGAGACTCTGTCGTGCGCAGGGAAGGAAACTGCTGATCATCGGCACCACCAGCAGGAAGGACGTCCTGCAGGAGATGGAGATGTTGGACGCCTTCAGCACCACCATCCACGTCCCCAACATCTCCACCGGGGAGCAGCTCGTAGACGCCTTAGAGGTAGTGTACCCTCCCTCCCTCCCTCCCTCCCTCCCTCTCTCTCTCTCTCTCTCTCACACTCTCTTGTTGTGCCTGCAGCTGCTCGGCAGCTTCTCGGATAAAGAGCGAGCCAGCATCGCACATCAACTCAAGGGCAAACGAGTCTGGATCGGCATCAAGAAACTCCTGGTGCTCATTGAGATGTCGCTGCAGGTCGGTGGCCCCGCCCCCACAAAACCACACCCCCCGACACACCCCTCCATCCATTATCTGCACCACCTGATCTCAGCTGTGGGCGCCGTGCTGACTCCGCTCTCTTCCTCCCCTCTGCAGATGGACCCTGACTACAGAGTCTCCAAGTTTCTGTCTCTGCTCCGAGACGAGGGGGCGTGAGTACAAACACTCGCTTCGCTCTCACCTCCCCCTCCGCTCATGTTCGCCCTGTGTTTCTGTTTTTCCTCCATCATTCCTTATTCTCCTGTCATCCTTCCTCAAGTCATCCTGACAGGAGACACAGTCTGAACAGATAGATTTTGAAGGTTTCATTCTCAGGCCCTCACCTGCTCTCGGCTTTATTTTGGACTCACCAGGTTGAATGAAGGAGATCAAATCAGAATTTAAGGGATTCCGTGGCTCGGTGCACCGGTAAGGTCAGCGACATAAACCTGCTCAGACGCTGTGTGATGTCAGAGGTCATGTGACCAGTTGTCAGCAGCACCTGTAGCTTCAGTCGGCCTGTAGATCAGTGTTTTAGTCCCCAGTGTGATTTAGAATTGAAACCCGACACTATTGGTACAAGTATTATATTTTGCTTTAGTTATTCATCTCTCATGACACTTTTCAACATTGAAAATCAGCAACATTGATGATTAATCATTAATGATTAACTGTTTACAAATCATTTCAACCCTTTAACCCTTTCATTTCTAACAAGTTCATTTTCTCGTAGCTTTTTAAGTTTCCATCACCCCTCGTTATCTTTTACCACCATTTTCTCTGCCATGCATTTATTCATTTAAGAATAATTACTGTGATCAAACTTGTCATTTTGGGAGTGAGACTTTATGCCTCTCATCGTTGCTGTACTATAATAGATATAAATACATAGAATATATAAAATATGATTATAATTCTTTGATTTTTTTCCACTGATGCTAAATCAGTCTGCATCTCCTGCGTCCTCCTTCCAGTGACCGCAGCTTCTACGAGTAGACGGATGAAAGGAGCTCCGCCCCATAAACGAGCTCCGCCCCATCAACGAGCTCCGCCCCATCACCGAGCTCCGCCCCATCACCGAGCTCCACCCCATCAACGAGCTCCACCCCATCAACGAGCTCCGCTCCATCAACGAGCTCCGCTCCATCAACGAGCTCCGCCCCATCAACGAGCTGAACCATGAGGAAGAGGAGCAGAGGAATCATCTTCATCACCCGATGCACCTGTTGATCTGAATCCATTGAGTCTCCCCCTCCTCCCTCTTCATCTTCATCTTCATCTTCATCGTCATCACTGTCAAACTCCTGGAAGTCGTACTGTTACACACCTGTTACCTGTAAATAGGTTGCAATAGATGATTGTACAAAGTGCTGTTTTGTGCATCCTGCTCTGTGTGTGTGTGTGTGTGTGTTTAGCTCTAGTGTTTGATGTATGTGTTGGTATCTCTTGTTTAGCTAAAGCTAGTGTGCTGTTAGCGCAGCACCACATGTATCCTCACGTACAAAACGCAGTATAAACACAAAACAACTGAAGATACACAAAGTGGCCGAAGTCATCCGACTATTTAAGACCATATGAGGCTTTTAGTGAAAACGTAGTGGCTGTAAAAAACTGCTGGTCTGTGTATAAATGTAATCCCTTTAATTATACAGACGCTCCCTGTCCTGTAAATAGTATATATAGACAAAAACAAAGTATATCATTGTCGATTTGTTACTTTATCAGTATATCGCTCTTCTTCCTCGTCACTGCAGAGATGTTACCAGGTGACTGTGATAGTGAAAGTGAATATTGGGTAGTTGAGCTGTCTGTCCGTGTGTGTTGCGTACAGCACAGTTCAGTCTGGATAGTGTAGCTATGACATCATCAGTGTTGAAATGTAAACAGAAGAAAATTGAAAAAAAAATGCACTTTTAACTTGGACTTGTAAAAAAAAAACCTTAAAGTGTTTTTT